>LPNX011017366.1:37188-51288 GCA_001517045.1 Pseudotsuga menziesii | reverse complement strand
AGATTGTTTATTTCTATTGCATATTGGAGAAGATTGATTTCTGGAGTCTAGCTGTCTGTTGTGGTACCCCAAGCCATAGGAATTTCTCTCCGTAACAGTCTCCTCCAAGGTTTTCTTTCCCATGTAAAGGATTGACCCAGCTGATGGAGTGTGCATGGGGGAAAGCCTGCCACCCACCACTACCTAGCATTAACTACCCTCAACTAAAACAGGATTTTAAGTGGTGGATCCACACATGGATTTTCCCCATGGGTTCGAGGTTTAACAATCCCAACCCCCTTAACCTTAGGAAAATCATGCCCTTTTCATTAACGTTTCACCATCGTAGCTAGCTGTAGGTTCATTTTAATTAATGTGCATATTTACATGATGCCAAAACAATTATGTGAAGGATAGCCGATATACCATCGGCAACGATCCCAATTGCTGAAACATAACACAACCAAATCGATGGTGGGGCTTTTGAATTTGGCTCCACACCATGATTAATTACAATATATACATCATGTATATTTTAATGCAACCGGGTCGAAACCGGGGCTGTTACAGATGTGAGAATTCTTGTGTATTTCTTAAAGTTGTAGTCTATGCTTTCCTTTCCTTACGTGCATGTACTTCCTATTTCCTCTTTACATTTTTTTTTCTTCGCATCCTTGACTTAGTGTATAACGGTGTAGAATTCATGTTCCCATGATCTGGCCATTGTTTTGGATTCCCACCAGACATTTCTTCCAAATTTGGTGCTTAATTCACCCTTGGGGTGCTCTACATCAATGGGATGTCATCCTTCCTCATTTATCATGAGACCCTAACATATTGACTATAACTGAAGTGTTATCTTGCTCTTGTGGACATTCTCTATGAATAATGCTCTGCATTTCTTGGTATTGTGTGACACCATTTCCCAACATATCCCACCTTGTTTCCACCTCCAACCAACGAAATTTATCTCATGACAATAATAATATAGCCTTGTTATGTATTTGTGAGAGATCCTTCTCTGGAAATGGAGGAGCCAACTCTCTTTCCTAAAGTTGTTCTGCAGTTACCTCGGGGTCAGCCTCTCCACAACATTGGGCATGATTTCGGGTGCTAACAAACTGGCACTATTGCCGAGGATGAAATTGAAAATCGTCCCTAGGAAGAATGACAAAGATTCAAATAAATATGGGGTTTCTGTGGCAAAACAGAGATCCCTACTTGTGAAAAAGTTTGTGTCATTTTTCTTGGTGAATCCACGTTAAATTTTCTAGAATATGACTCCACTAGGGATATCAGTGGCTAAGAATACCGATACAAGGAGGAGGGTTCAAATCCCTCAAAAATATGGATGATAGTGCCACAGATCAGACTGTCGATGGTGAACGACAGTTAGACATCCAGAATAAAATGAATCTTTCACCCGGTGAGTTTTGAAAATATGTGTTTCCAATATTACGACAGCTCCACTAATGTCATGATATTAAAATTTAAGTCTCCAAAAGGCATGGGCAGGCTCAACAGCATGTGTAGATTCACTGTAAAGGCATGGGTAGGCTTGAGGAAAAGACAAGATACTTAAGATTCAACTTTCTCCAGAACGTCTTGTATTTTCTTGTAAATATCTCTTTCTCCTTACCTAATTTTGGTAGAATAATCTATCATGGCTTATTTCACCCCAAGCAAAGTCATGAGTTCACTCCTGTATACCCTTCACTGCAAATGGAGAGTATCTCTCTATCCTACACATCTTATTTTGGTCTAGAACCTCCGCTTGAGATCCCTAAAATTTAGAGGAAGCCTAGCGGGCTTCGTGATGCCGTTTCTGAGAGAATGTCCTTTCCACAAGACTTAGTTGCACCCAGTACCCAAAGCCGATACATGCCTCTTTTCTTGCCTCAGATCCTTCATGATTTTTCTGCAAAACACTCTAAATACCTCCCCGAGTTTGATGGAGAATCTGAAGGCCTTACAATTGAGAAACATTTACAATATTTTGAATATTTTATTTATATTTTTGAGATAGAGCACAGTGATGTTTGTATGAGATATTTTCCCCAATCTTTGCAAGGAAGTGTGGAAAAATGGTTCACACATTTGCAGTCGGAGTCCATCAATACGTGGGAGGAGTTTTCTCGTATATTCCTATTATAACACCCCGGTTTTGACCCCGATGCCTTAAATATACATGATATATATATTGTAGTTAATAATGGTGCAGAGAAAAAGGGAAAAGCCCCACCATCAATTTGGTTGTGTTATGTTTCGACGATTGGAATCGTTGCCTATGGTATATCATGATATATGACACATATTAGTTTTGGCATCATGTAAATATGCATTTTTAATTAAATGAAACCCAACCAGCTATGCCAATGCAACCATATTGAAAAGGGCATGATTTTCCTAAGGATAAGGGGGGGGGATGTTAAACCTTGAGCCTATGGGGAAAAGCCATGTGTCAACCACCCATTTAAATCTTCTGATTGTTAGTTGGGGGCAGTTATTGTTGGGTAGTGATGGGTGGTAGGATTTCCCACACACACACTCCACCACCAGACTCCACCACTTCACATGGGCATGGAAAACATCGAGGGATTCTTCCACTCTCCCACTCTCCGATTGTTTTGTTCATCCTCATACCTATGCAGGAATTATTCTCCTCATGCAGAGGATTCTTCCTAGTTTCTACTCATGCAGCAAGCAGGAGAATTCATTTTTCTGTCACCATGATTTTTCCCCTATGAAGGACCATTCATGATTCTCTTCTATGGGTACGTTTTTCCCTTAATAACTGGTGGTGTTGTGTGTCTGTTTTCCTCACGCACGGGTTGAGAGTCTGATGTCTTCTTCCATTTTGAGATATGCATTTCCATTGCTTCATCGCTGAGACAAGGGCTATTTTTCTACCCACATTGTTCATTGTTGTGGGTTCAGTTACGTTTTGGTTTGCTGTAGGCTATTATTGAGTCATTTTGGCCATGATAGGGCCAAGAACAACTCATGAATCATTTTCCCCTGTCCAAGCTGTGACTTGCTTGTTTGGATGCATGCATGCAATGGTTGGTCTTCAGACTGTGTTGGAGTGGGGATGAGGACTTGGTTTTCTTGATGAACCTAGTGTGTTTGGGAACCACACAGATAGAGCTAGAGGGTTGGCTTTCTTCTCCACAACCCCTGAATAGCACTGGAAGGGAGTTTAGGTCCTGAGCGACTGTGTAGCAGATAAGGGACTGATTTCCTTGTTTTGGGTGTGTGTGAGTGTCCTATAAGTTAGGATAGTTCTAGTGTAGGTGTCCTTATCTCTTCAGTGGGCTCACCAGCTTAGAATTCAACCTTTCCCAGCTCCTTGATGGCCTGATAAACCCAACTGTTTTGGCTTGGCTGATTTGTTAATGGCCTGATAAACCCAACTGTGTTGGCTTGGATATTTTGTGTATCCTTGGATATGTGTAAGCCTGCTTGTTCCTTATTCCTTGGGGAATCATTCCCAGCTCAGGGGTGGCAGCATTGCTGAGATATTAAGGAGAACGCTGGCATATGGTTGGGTGGAACATTGCAACGATGTAGCTAGTTGTGGGACAGATTCTTCATAAGATAAGTATTCTTGACCATTTCATTTCTACAATCCTATTTACTATTAATGAATTATAATGAATATGTTGAATGTTGGAATGTATGGTTTTCTTCCGCTGTAAAATAATCATGTATGCATGTTTTTACTTCCAAGCATTTTACTTCAGTTATATGTATGCACATGTTCATGGGGCTAGTTTCTCGGTTGGTTAATGGCATGGTAGCGTCCTCTTCGCCGGCCAAAGGGTCGGGGACGTTACACCTATATTTTTGGGGTGGCAGGAGATCATTAGAACAAATGCTCTCATACTTTTATTCTATGAGAAAACGTGAAGGCGAAGCTACACCAAGTTTCAACAAAAGGTTTGTAAATTTCTATAATGGCATGCCCAAGGAAATTCAGCCCTTAGAGGGTGCCAGAAACTACATTATGTGTATCTTTTACTCTGACTTGTATTTATTTCTATTGGAAATAAAATTTGCATCATTACAGAGAATGTTTGTTGATGCGTTGGAAGTCGAAGAGAATTTCAGACTGTCAAGAAGAATCCTGGACCAAGGCAGTACTAATTAAAATGATGAAGAGTTGAACCAAGTAGAGGTGTGTGAGAAAAAGGAAAAATTTCCTTGGCAACATGTATTTTCCTCTAGTATATAGAAAATAGATCAGCACAAGGGTGGAAAGGTGGACAGTTTTATCAGTTCATTCCTTCGAGATTGCGACCAATGTGTCGCGAGTTCTATCCATGGTGGCTTCGAAAGAGATCATAGCACGCATATATATGATGAATATGAGGATGACTACTGGGGCAGTGGTCCTAGGGAAATAATTGGAGATCCAGGGAAATAGATGAGGCTTTTGAAAAACTGGACCTCTCCATACGTCCTAAACCTAAGGACCTCGTATCAAGGGGAAATTATTTGCTTGCTTGACCCTGTAGAGGAATATGACTATGACTTTGCTTTAGTGAGTTTGAAATAAGATATTCTAGCTGTTGAGGACCAGAGACAAAAAAACAGTGCATCATTTGAAAACTGCTTCGAGCGCTCTGTACATTTTTATTTTGGAAGCCAACCGGACTACGAGCTGGAGGGGTTACTTCTTAGGCGATTTTACCAAGATAAGTGGACAACATATTTATTTGGATGCTGTAGTGTTCCTTATGGTCATGAACCTGATTATACAGACATATTTTTCGATCAGGAGGATCACCAGGAGGTAGATGTTCCCGTTTCTATTTAGGAACGCAACGCTGCTTTCCTCACTACGCTTGTGAGGAATCAGGCTTAGAATTCTAGAATTTCATGCAAAAATATTGATGTTGCAGTTACAAAATATCAAGAAGACACTTCCCAAATTGCGTTGAGACATTGCCTCTGCATAAGATTGGAAGAGTGGAAATTGGAACATCTTGGTCACATGTGACTAACAACTGAAGGATTCATCAGCCATCAGGGTTTCTACAATCTAGTGGAGGAATACATGGAGCAACTGAGAAATGGTAATGAATGGTTTGGTATTTATTATAAATATCAATTTCTTTATTATAACTCCATGTTGCTAGTTATTTTAGTAGTGTTCTCTATTCAACATGAAAAGAAATTGGATTTTTGGGACCATTTGCTTGGCTGGCTTCATTGGAAGTCAGAAATTACTTGACTAGGTGGTGAAGTCCAATATATGGAATAGGTAGGTAGATATGAATAATCTTGACATGAAAATCATTTCCCTTATAAGAATTTTTTCTTTAGTTGTCGGCTTATTTTTTCAATTGTTCCTGTCATTTGGTTTAATTTTAGCCCTTTGGAGCATCTTTGAAATATTGCAGCAAAGATGGAGGAGCCGCCTAATGGATCTTGGTACTTGGTATATGTTTTCCTTTGATACCTAATAGGGAGGATAGCATCCCTAGATGGAGCCACTTGTTAGCACTATTTTTTCGCTTCGCTTAAGATGATGAAAAAGGTAAGATAGAGCGATCACATCTTATAAATGTAGGAAAATTTCTAGTCATAGGGTGGATGAAAACTAAGTTAAAGAGGATAGTGCTTCTACAATGGATATATAGAGATGAACCAGATTGATGTACGAAACAATTTTCACGAATACCACAGGTGTGACCCAAATCGCCTTTGCATTTTTGGGGAATGACACTAAAGCAACTACAGGTTTCGAGGGCCAGGATTGACAGAATATAGATCAATGGGAGAGATTCATTTCTCTAGATCAAAGTGCTCATGGAAATATTAGTCCCCAGATTCATGAAATGGGTTAAAGGGAGGCAACAATAAAAGGTGCATATCTTGTTGAAGAAATATCTACGGTGGATGATGTCTCTGTTAATGGGACACGCACAAGACAAACTGTCTCAAGTATTTGTGAAAGGTAGAACTCATTTACATGTGGATGGTAAATATCGAAGGCGTTTCAATTGAAAGGATGAAATTGTTAATACCCAGTAAGAGTTGCAGGAAGGTCCATCTGTGACGGAAAAGGCAGTCTCGTGTATGATATGATCAGTTCAAAGGTATCCTATTGACATGTTATTATCCAGCGAGAGCGCAAGAGGTTGAAGTGACAGGTAATCAAGCACCTTGATGCCATTTGAAACATGTCGTTAGGCAAGGGATTGACTCCACATCAAAATTTACCTCCTGGACCCAAAAGTTCACCTTATTAAACATGCAACAATTAGGAAATAATCCTGATAATCAAAACATAGAGGCCGATATGGTTTCCACACCGAGCAAGGGGACACAACAAACGAGGGATATTCTGATGCCGTCATCAATTAAGGAAAAGGGAAAGGAATGTCAATTCCATGTGCCATGATCCTAATGGGAGATGATGTGAGTTAATGCCAAAGGTCTCTTCCGCAGCCAACAATGTGGCATTGCATCAGAAACAATGACGTTACTGTATTTTTCAGCGGGAGGAGGAGATCCCTAACCCATGTGCCCATGTGTGCTATCATCATGATAATCGACGAGGAAGTGTGTGAAGGTGCTGACAGGGATACCACCATGTCCAGTTTTCCAGCTCTATATAAACTCCATACTTCAGATCCATTGAGAGACAAACACTGAGTGAATGCCAAAGAGAGACTAAGGTTGTTGAGTGTTATTCTGTTGCATATTTTGAGAATTTCTAGAGAAGGTATGTGATTGGTGAACATAGCTCTACATTCCCGCGTTGCACCGGTCTTTGTGGTGGAAAGACTCCAGTCATAGGGGTAGGGACGTTCATTGCAGTAGAATAGTTTTTCGATATCAACAAGGTCAATACAAGGATGTTCACTCCAGTAGATGGACGTCCTAGGTATGGTGAGCGCATTACTATCATAATAGAATGCCACACCCTGGGGAAGGCCATGTCTTGAATTTCTTATCCAATGGGAATCCCTCCAAAGCCTCCAGAAAAGGTCGCAGTCTCCATAATCTCAACACATGGTGACCATTTCTAGCAACGACCTATTTGAGAGTATTCTCATACTGGAGGGGGAAGCGACCAAATTATTTATCACGGTCTTTGTGAATTCAATGTGCCAACTTTATATGGATCGGTGATGAAGTCGGGACTGGCGCATTGTGTGACCTATAGAAATATCCTCCTTCTAGGAGGAAATAAGCACAAGAATGGAAATCCTCCCGAAGGACTTGACACTGTCAGAAGCATTGGGGCACTTCTTTAAGTCCCCTCTAATAATAGTAGTGTTACCAGAGGAGAAGGGGGTGAAGAGGAAGGATGAACACATAAGGAACACAAACCTTCTTGCAAGCTATAAGCCCATATAGAAAGGCTCCTTTGAGGATAGAATGAACAAAAATTTATCCTATATAGAAAAGGACACATAGTAGACCCAACAAGAGGATGAATGGTTCATGCCAAGTCCGCGATGTGCCACCAAGAGATGTTCTGATCCATCGTTTTCAAGACAAATGAACTTGAGGCCAAATACATTGCACTGTTAATAATACCAAGCATGCATATTTTCTCCATAATGTTTTGCTTAATATATGTAAGCCATGGTGGAGATACCACATTCTAGTTTGTTAGAGTTTTGATCATCATTGTAACCAGCTTCTCACCTTGTTTCAAGGTTAGTCTCGGGGGCCTGAAGCACTATAAAAATGATCTCCATTGAGGGGGAAAATGTTTTTTGGTTTTGGTTGGAACCTGAGATTTTTTTTGGTTCTTATGTAATTCAAACTATTTTCATACAAGAAACAGAGTTAGATTCTAGCCTTTGGATGTGAGAATCCCTGTGTATTTATTAAGTTGCAGTCTGTGCTTTCCTTTCCTTACATGCATGTACTTCCTGTTTCATATTTACATTATGTTTTTATTCCCACCCTTGACATAGTGTATACTAGTTTATAATTCATGTTCCCATGCTCTAGGTGTTGTTTTGGATTCCCACAAAACATTTCTTCCAAAGTTGGTGCAGAATTCACCCTTGTGGTGCTCTACATTGATGGGTTGTCATCCTTCCTCGTTTATCACCAGACCCTAACATATTGATTGTGACCGAAGTGATATCTTTCTCTTGTAGACATTCTCTATGTAGACTACTCTATGTTTCTTGGTATTGTGTGACTCCATTGCCTAACATATCCCACATCGTTTCCACCTCCAAGATTCAAAATTTATCTCGTGACAATAATAATCTAACCTTCTTACATATTTGTGAGAGATCCCTCTCTCGAAACAGAGGATCCATATACCTTTCCTAAAGTGGTTCTACTGTTACATCTAGGTCAGCCTCCCCACAGCCTTGGGTGCAATTCCGGGTGCTAACACCTGCATTAATGCAGAACACAGAATGCATAACAAGAATGTAGTGAAAATTAAGTTACACCTCACATAGTTCACCTCATGCAGTTCACCTCAATATATCCCAACAGGTTAGCTTCAACTTTCATGGTGTTTAATACCAAAATCAAAGCTAGTAAACGCTCACCTGTGCAAAAAGAAAACGCTGCCCTTTCTCGACAAAATTTGTTTTTGTAAATTTAATTTCGTTTCTATTGTTGTATAGATAGAAAAACACCAGAGTTTTATCCTAAGGTTTTGAATGAAAATGGGAAGGACCCTAGTAGTAGGATTCATGTAGGTGAACCAAAGGAAGGAAGGAGGGAACCAAAGAAATGCATCAAAAGGAAACGAAATATTAGCCTATTGTGGTGGATGACATGAAGTTAGATAATGTAATAAGCATGGATTCTAAGGCATTGATTTTGAGGTTTATTTTTAGAAGGATGGGGACAATGAGTTTGTTTCAATAGATTCAAGTGCACTAGTAATGAATTTTAGCTTACCAGATAGGGGATTTCATTAGATTATGAGGTTACATCCAAACATAGTATTATTTCTAGTAGGTATCTATTGCATTTATACCTAAGTGGATTTATCAGTTACTTGATCAAATTACTTATATATCATTCAAGGTTCCATTTCAATAAGTAAGGATACCATAGGGATAAAATAATTTTACAAATATAGTATATTTCCATAGGCTCTTTTATAATTCTACACAAGATATTTTCTCTTTATGCTATTTGTAGATACTGGCCTTAAAAATATACTTTCTTAATTGACATATCAATTAGGTAACTAGGGATATTAAAATAATGAGAAGATATATATGGTGTTGCATTTTCTCTATATGCTCTGCATACATTTGAAAATTCAATACATTGGTTAAGTTCCTACTTGGAGAAAGCCTACAAGAGCCCATATAATCCTTTTAAATATTAAATTTTTTTATCATTACCTCTTCCAACCATATGAAATTCTTATAAAGATAAAAGGAATTTGAACCATTTACCTATGTTTTTTAGACCAGTAATATACCATTGAAACTATTCTCCTAATGAAAATCTGATAACTTGCTTGATGGACCATATGAATATGATGTGACCCCCATCTCCTTATAAGTACAAATTTTAGCCTACAATTTCAACCCTCCATCGCTTTATAATTATCAAATAAATAGGTATATACCTGGTATTGTAGGTGCTAATGATGGAAATAACACCTTTCTAACTCCTACGTACTTGTTATATGAATTAGTGAACCATGACAATCTTGTAGCTAGATAAGAGAAAACGATAGCTATATAGATCCAAAATTTCATATAATCTATCCTTAAGTATTCCCTTAACCATCATCCCTAATTGAAAATGATTGACACCAAATGAGGTAACATATACTACCTTGAATAATGGACATTGCAAAGGAAGAAAAGTTGCCATTTATCTTGCACTAGTGGAGCATATGAAGGAAAATGGTTGTGAACCAAATATTCATACTTACGATCCTTTGATGAATGTATTTCAAAAGGATAATGACTTTATACAAATAAGGAGGTTCATAATGTATACCATGAAATTGACCATGTATATTAGCCTATTGTGGTGGATGACATGAAGTTAAATAATGTAACAAGAATGGCTCATAATGCATTGATTGTGAGGTTTATTTGTAGAAGGATGGGGATAGTGACTTTGTTTCAATGGATTCAAGTGCACTAGTAATCAATTTTAGCTTACCACATAAGGGATGTCATTTTCACCTAAGGTTAGATGTTGAGGTTACAATATCCAAACATAGTATTATATCTAGTCGGTACCTACTGCATTTATACCTTGGTGTATTTACCGGTTACTTGATCAAATTACTTATATATCATTCAAGGTCCCATATCAATAACTAAGGATACACAAAGGATAAAATAATTGTACTAAATTAGTATATTTCCATAGACTCTCTTATGATTATACACAAGATATTTTCTCTTTGATATGCTATTTGTAACTACTTACATGATATGAATCATTATTGTTTATTTCCTTACAAAGAGATCTATCATATGCATTCAAACAATTATTTATTGTTTTTTTATTGGTTGGATTTATGATCTCTCTTCTTATGGAAATCATATGAGCTAAAATTTCTATGGTTGTATGCCTTACAAATCTACTTTCTTAATTTAGATATAAATTAGGTAACTAGGGATGTTAGAATAATGAGAAGAGATATATGGTGTTACATTTAATCTATATTCTCTCCATAAGTTTGACAATTCATTACATTGGTTAAGGTCCTACTTGGAGAAAACCTACAAGAACCTATATAATACTTTTAAATATTAAGAATATTTGTCATTACCTCTTCCAACGATATGAAATTCTTATAAATATAAAAGGAATTTGAACCATTAACCTATGTTTTTTAGACCAGCATTATACCATTGAAACTATTCTCCTAATGAAAATATGATAACTTGCTTAATGGACCATATGAATATGATGTGACCCCCAGCTCCTTATAAGTATAATTTTTAACCTACAATGTCAACCCTCCATCTATTTATAATTATCAAACAAATAGGTATATACCTAGTATCCTAGGTGCTAATGATGGAAAGAACACCTTTCTAATTCCTACAACACTTGTTATATGAATTAATGAACCATGACAATCTTATAGCTAGATCAAAGAAAAACATGGCTATATAGATCCAAATTTTCATCTAATCTATCCTTAAGTATTCCTTTAACCAGAATCCCTAACTAAAAATGATTGACACCAAATGAAGTAACATATACTACCTTGAATAATGGACATTACAAAAAAGGAAAAGTTGTCATTTATCTTGCACTAGTGGAGCATATGAAGGAAAATGGTTTTGAATCAAATATTCATACTTACAATCCTTTGATGAATGGATTTCGCAAGGAAAATGACTTGATACAAATAAGGAGGTTGAGAGGGTATACCATGTGTAGAAATTCAGGCCAGCAGTAGATTAATTTTACCCACAAAAATTATCAATTGATCATGCAAAATTGCTAACAATGGAGACTGAATATGGAGCTGTAACACAAAATTATGTTAACTGAGTGTACAATAGCCAACCCTGTAATATCATAGGCTGCTGAATAAATAGAATACATGAAGAAATTGAATGCATGAGGAAGCATCCAAATCTAGCATAAAGCAGGCTTACCAAAAATAAGCAAATCCCCCATAGGTGTAAAAGCTGGATCCCAAATCTGTCATGGAGCTCACGAATTGGAAAAAATTCATAGGCAAGCTAAAGAGTGGTGGAATTGCAGCTCATACATGATTTTGCATGGAGAAAAGAGAGGAGGATGTGTAGGACAAAAAACAAGTTCACCTCACCTAGTCTAGCTTTCCCATGTGCCTTAAAACACTGAAAAAGCAGGCAATAAAGCAGAAAAAGCAGATAGGCACCTAGGAGGCCAGGAATAAAGTAGATTTGATTCCTAAGGCTTTCGTAAGCACTACATGAGTCAGATATGGCAAGTTTGAACTCTATGGATAGGCAATTAGCAACTTGCACACGGTGGGACACATGAACTAGGCAAATAAGACAAAAATAAATGAATTAATGTCTAAGTGGGTAAACTATGGGTTGATTATTCTAACACCCCCCCTTAAGCCTGAATTTATGAGTAATGAATAAAAAATATAGGGCCTAGCAACAAGGCTTAGTCACCCTTTACATACTGCATGTCCAAATAAACAAGGAAAGAGGCAAAACCAACTTGGGAAAATCCTCCCTTAAACATGGACTGTAAAACAAAATTGTAGATTCTTGTCTCCACTCATGCCTTTACAACATGATCAGAAATACCCAGCAGTGATTTGAGATTGCTGAAGGTCTTCTCACAAAATGCTTTGGTGAAGATATCAGCTACTTGTTCTGAAGATGAACAGAAGAGTAGGTGAATGGTGCCATCATGCACAAGCTCTCTGATGTAGTGCATGTGAATCTCAATGTGTCTGGTTCTCTGCTTCTGAACTGGATCTTTATAGATTCAAATGGTACTCTGGTTATCACAGTAGATGGTAGTTGAGTACTCAGGTTTGAAACCACACTCTCCAAGTAAGCCCTGCAACCATAAACACTGAGTTGCTGCATTAACAACTCCTCTGTACTCAGCTTCTGTAGATGAGAGTGCAATGGCACTCTATTTTTTGCTTGACCAGATAATTGGCCCTTCTACAAGCATGAACACATATCCTAAAGTGGACTTTCTATCTGTGCTATCACCTGCCCAATCACTATCAGTAAATCCAATCAAATCAAGATCAGATTTTGCCTTATAGAGGATCCCATGTGTCCTTGTTCCCTGAACAAAGTTAGGGATCCTTTTGGCTGCTTTCCAATGGATCTCATGAGGCTGATCCATGTATCTAGAAGCCACACTTACTGCATAACAAATATTAGGTCGAGTATGTGTCAAATACAATAAACATCCAATCAATTGTCTATACAGTGTATTGTTTACCATTGGTGGAGAATCATCTTCCTCCAGCTTCACTCCTGAAAGGAAAGGAGTTTTGCTTGCTTTAAAGTCTTGCATTCTGAATTTGATCAGAAAATACAAGGCATACTTGGACTGGTGCACCTTTATTCCAGCTTTGGTTTGAGAAATCTCAAGCCCCAGAAATTGACTTAAGAGCCCCAAATCTGTCATGGAGAAGGCTTGGTTCATAGCTCCTTTTAAGGAAGCAATCTTAGCTTGTGAGCTTCCTGTAATGAGGAGGTCATAAACATATAACACAATGATTATTAATGAACCATTAACAGACTTCAAATAGACATTTGGATCTGATTTGCACCGAACAAAATTCAGATATAGCAAGAAGCTATCTATCTTGGCATACCAAGCCCTGGGGGCTTGCTTTAGCCCATACAATGACTTTCTCAACCTGCACACAAGAGAAGGGTTAGTAGAAAAACCTTGAGTCTGCTGCATATATATCTCCTCAGTGAGATATCCATTCAAGAAGGAACATTTTACATCCATATGATGTACCTCCCATTTCCTTGAGGCTGCAATGGCTAGAGCTAGCCTGATGGAATCCATCTTTGCCACTGGGGAAAAGGTCTCATTGTAATCAATGCCATTACCCTGTGAGTAGCCTTTAGCTACCAATATTAGCCTTGTACTTCAGTGGTGAACCATCAGCAGCAAACTTGGTCTTATAGACCCACTTACACTGGACTAACTTTCTTCCTGGAGGAAGATCCACTAGCTCCCATGTGTTGCTCTTCTAGAGTGAGCTGAACTCCTGCTTCATGGAAGCTTGCCATCTTGGATCTCCTGCTAATTATTCATATGTTTTAGGATCAGACTCCACCATCAAATAGCATTTTTTATCAAACATAGGATCCTTCATGCACAGACCACTCTCAAATTGAGATCTAGTCCTCCTTGGGTCATTGGGATCCCCAGCTAGCTCTCCTGCTGCATGTAGTGTCTTGGCTGCCCATTTTTGCCTTGTGGGGCTGTTAGGGTCTGCAATAAAATCATCTCCATCAGAAAAATCAGAATCAGCATGTTCAACAAACTCTTTACTTACTTCTTGAGGTTCAGGTGGTGAAGAGGCTTCACCAACTTCCACTTCTGCAAGGGGTTCTTCTTCAAACTGAACACACCTTTCAATGAAGGCTTTGTTTGTGCTCAAATTTATCAACTTCTACCCTTTTGAATCTTCAGATTATCCAA
>LPNX011017366.1:2477-36982 GCA_001517045.1 Pseudotsuga menziesii | reverse complement strand
AATATGACCTTCTTAGGAGACCCAGTGTGGGTCATCTGGTACACTGACAGGAGGTTGGAGGCGAGACCAGGGACATATAGCACATTGCTGAACTTACCATGATAAAGATATATCCTTCCTTTGCCTTTACTTTCAGTGAGAGAGTCATCTCCCAGTACAATAGATGGTCCTTTCGACATATCCAGTGAGGAGAAGGCCTCCTTAGTCGAAACCATGTGTCTTGAAGCTCCATAATTAATGATAAAACTCGGTGAGCTTGATGTGCCAGTAACCAATGCATGAACTCTCTCTCTGTCATCTGAACTTGATCCTCCTTCTCTCTTCTTTGAGATTTCTGGAAGGGAGATGCCATTCTTCTCTAGGAGTTGGGTCAACATATCAATCTACTTTTTCATACAAGAGCTTTCAGTGTGATTTCCCTTCGAACAGTATGAGCACTTGTTCATTTCACCTTTGTTTTTCTTCTTCTGGGTATTTTTCTTGGGACCTTGTTGATCCTCTGGAGACTGCTTCTTGTCTCTCTTTTGCTCAGGTGGATTTTTAGCTTTATTTTTTATTTTTGAATCCACCCTCGAATCTCCAGCAATCAAAGCTTGATCTTTGGATGGTTTGATGGTGCCCATCATCACCATCTTGTCTTGTTCTTGTGTGAGAGATTCCATGAAATCTGCAAGGCTAGGCATCTTCCAGGTTAGAGCTGTGAGTTTTGTGGCATAGAAGGTTGAAACAAAGACTGATTAGTCAGGTCCTAGCTTCGAGAGGATGGCCAATACGAGCTGATCATCTTTCTTTTCGATACCAAACTGCTTCAGCTGCAAAACTAGTGCTTTGAACTTGGAGAAATATAGCTGCAGGGATTCAAAGCTACTGGGACTTAGAGAAATCAGCTCAATTTCGATCTGATGTCCCCTCATCTCATCTGTCTTTCCAAAAAGATCAGAAATATTCTCCCATACTTGATCCGGTGAAGTTAATCCATCGAGATGGAAAAGGAGGTCTCGGGAAATACTGAGACATAGGAGGCCATAGGCCTCATCTCTCCGATTGTGCCATTTGATCTTCTCTGCAGCAGCATTGGGCTCTTCTTCTGTAGCCATAGTCACCCTGTAGAGGCCTTTCGCTCTCAACAATATCTCCATCTCTGCTTTCCATTCAAAATAGTTGAAGGGAGTCAAGATAGTTTTCTGTGAATCCATAGCTTTAGAAAATCTGTCCTGGCTGTCAGTAGAAGGCTCCCAGTCTTGATGTCGAACCTGCAAAACAATTTTTGAAGGAGAGTAACAACCTACAATGGCTCTGATACCATGTAGAAATTCAGGCCAGCAGTAGATTAATTTTACCCACAACAATTATCAATTGATCATGCAAAATTGCTAACAATGGAGACTGAATATGGAGTTGTAACACAAAATTATATTAACTGAGTGTACAATAGCCAACCCTGTAATATCATAGGCTGCTTAATAAATAGAATACATGAATAAATCGAATGCATGAGGAAGCATCCAAATCTAGCATAAAGCAGGCTTACCAAAAATAAGCAAATCCCCCATAGGTGTAAAAGCTGGATCCCAAATCTGTCATGGAGCTCACGAATTGGAAAAAAAGCATAGGCAAGCTAAAGAGTGGTGGAATGGAAGCTCATACATGCTTGTGCATGGAGAAAAGAGAGGAGGATGTGTAGGACAAAAAACAAGTTCACCTCACCCAGTTTAGCTTTCCCATGTGCCTTAAAACACTGAAAAAGCAGGCAATAAAGTAGAAAAAGCCGATAGGTGCCTAGGAGGCCAGGAATAAAGCAGATTTGATTCCTAAGGCTTTCCCAAGTGCTACATGAGTCAGATATGGCAATTTTGACCTCTATGTATAGGCAATTAGCAACTTGGACAAGGTGGGACACATGAACTAGGCAAATAAGACAAAAATAAATGAATTAATGTCTAAGTGCGTAAACTATGGGTTGATTATTCTAACACCATGAAATTAGCCATGTATATTAGCCTATTGTGGTGGGTGACATGAAGTTATATAATGTAATAAGCATGGCTTATAATGCATTGATTCTGAGGTTTATTTGTAGAATGATGGGGACATTGAGTTTGTTTCAATGGGTTCAAGTGCAATAGTAATCAATTTTAGCTTACCACTATTATACCAAAATCCTGTCACCATCATGTGATAAGACATTTGACATACCTAATTTCCCTGAATCCCAGCTTCTGGAGTGGAAACTAAATAGTTTTTCATCAATCTGTCATACAAATTCCCAACACTGCACATGCCCCTTTATCCAGGAGCGGTACTCCTGCTCGCACCGCCTTTCATCGGTTGTCCACAAGCAGTGCCACTGCCCATTGCCCTTGGTCCATAGGAGGTTATTACCAAAACCTCTCTATCATAGAAGGAGAAGTGCAGTGCCCTGGGTAAAAAGGGAAAAAGAGAAGTTTCTCGAGGCTTCTAGATGATAAGCCTCGTGTACTACCTTATCCCTACTATTGTGGGTTGGTTGAGCTCGAGATCCCTCATCCTAGGATCTTAGAGGCCGCCTCACCCAATAATTTCTCAACCATCTCTATCCATTAAATCCCTATAAATATGAGCTCATAGCCATGGTTGAGGAGAGAACATTGAAGTTATTGTTATGCTGTTGGATTGATTCTTGGCCCAAGATCATTTGGAGAGAGAATAGAGAGCTAGATTTAGAGCTTTTGGGGATGAAGAGCTGGTTTCATGGAGATGCATGTCAACACTAAGGCTTGGTTGTAAAATTCTTCATATTTCTAATGCAAGTTGATTTCTATCCCACATATGATGTTGTTGTTGTGATTTCGCATATATATGTTGCTAGATTCCTTAGTCACTAGCATAGATTAGTAGATCATATTCTGGTTTCTTTGATTCATTTCGTGTTGATATTTTTTGCATGTACATAGGTGAACTGTCAAAGCCTTGTATTCCAAATATCTATAGCATCTAGGGAGAGTCTTCAACCTCTATCATCTATTTGTTCTGGATCTAAACCATTCAGACTAGTGGAACACCTTGCTGTCCGTAGGAGGTGAAATATTCCAGCTAACAACCACACAAGGAATTCCATTTTCATTTGAGGTTATATCTCAAGGTTACAATATCCAAACATAGTATTATTTCTAGTTGGTGTGTACTCCATTTATACCTAGGTGGATTTACCGGTTAATTGATCAAATTACTTATATATCATTCAAGGTACCATGTCAATAAGTAAGGATACCATAAGGATAAAATCATTGTACTAAATTAGTATGTTTCCATAAACTCTCTTATGATTCTACACAAGATATTTTCTTTTTGATCTGCTATTTGTAACTACTGGCATTATATCACTCATTATTGTTTCTTTCCTTACAAAGAGATATATCAAATACATTCAAAAAATTATTTCTTGTTTTTTTCTTGGTTGGATTTATGATCTCTTTTCTTATGGAAATCATATGAGTTAAAATTTCTATGGTGGTATGCCTTACAAATCTACTTTCTTAATTGACATATCAATTAGGTAACCAGGGATATTAGAATAATGAGAAGAGATATCGATGTTACATTTAATCTATATTCCCTCCATAAGTTTGACAATTCAATACATTGGTTAAGGTCCTACTTGGAGAAAACCTACAAGAAACTATATAATCCTTTTAAATATTAATAATTTGTATCATTACCTCTTCCAACCATATGAAATTATTATAAAGATAAAAGGAATTTGAGCCATTAACCTATGTTTTTTAGGCTAGTATTATACCATTGAAACTATTATCCTAATGAAAATATGATTACTTTGTTGATGGACCATATGAATATGATGTGACCCCCATCTCCTTGTAAGTATGATTTTTAACCTACAATGTCAAACCTTCATCTCTTTATATTTATCAAACAAATTATAGGTTATATACCTAGTATTGTAAGTGCTAATGATGGAAAGGACACATTTCTAATTCCTATAACACTTATTATATGAATTATTCAACCATGAAAATATTGTAGCTATATCAAAGAAAAATATGGCTATATAGATCCAAAATTTAATCTAATCTATGCTTAGTTATTACCTTAACCATCATCCCTGACTGAAAATGATTGACACCAAATGAAGTAACATATACTACCTTGAATAATGGACATTGCAAAGGAGGCAAAGTTATCATTTATCTTGCACTAGTGGAGCATATGAAGGAAAATGGTTGTGAACCAAATATTCATACTTACAATATTGTGATGAATGGATTTCACAAGGAAGTTGACTTGATACAAATAAGGAGGTTGAGAGGGTATACCATGAAATTGAACATGTATATTAGCCTATTGTGGTGGATGACATGAAGTTAAATACTGTAATAAGCATGGCTTATAATGCTTTGATTGTGAGGTTTATTTGTAGAAGGATGGGGACAATGAGTGTGTTTCAATGGATTCAAATGCACTAGTAATCAATTTTAGCTTACCACATAAGGGATGCCATTTTCATATTAGGTTAGATGTTGAGGTTACAATATCCAAACATAGTATTATTTGTAGTCAGTATCTACTGCATTTATACCTAGGTGGATTTACAGGTTACTTGATCAAATTACTTATATATCACTCAAGGTCCCATGTCAATAAGTAAGGATACATTAAGGATAAAATAATTGTACTAAATTAGTATATTTCCATAGACTCTCTTATGATTCTACACAAGGTATTTTCTATTTATGCTATTTGTAACTACTGGCATGATATGAATCATTTTTTTTCTGTCCTTACAAAGAGATCTATCATACGCATTCAAACAATTATTTCTTGTTTTTTTCTTGGTTGGATTTATGATCTCTCTTCTTATGGAAATAATATGAGCTAAAATTTCTATGGTGGTATGCCTTACAAATATACTTTCTTAATTGACATATCAATTAGGTAACAATGGATATTAGAATAATGGAAAGAGATATACGGTGTTACATTTAATTTATATGCTCTCCATAAGTTTGACAATTCAATACATTGGTTAAGTTCCTACTTGGAGAAAACCTATAAGAACCTATATTATCCTTTTAAATATTAATAATTTTTATCATTACCTCTTCCAACCATATGAAATTACCGTAAATATAAAAGGAATTTGAACCACTAACCTATGTTTTTTAGACCAGTATTATGCCATTCAAACCATTCTCCTAATGAAAATATGGTTACTTGCTAAGATATACCTCTAGTCGATTTTCAATGATTCCTACATTACATCTACCATATATCATGTGATGCCAATATATAGATTCCACCTAATTTATGTATTTGCATTGTTCAATGAACCATTTTAGTGGTGGAAGTGTAGTATTTTTTACAGATGCTTGCATGTAAATTTCTATTTAGGTCATTAGAGAGTCAACGAAAAGTGCCATATGAAATTATTAAACTAAGTGATCTATAATAATGTTATGGCCATTGCATTGCAACTTTGAGTAATTTACTTACTCCCAAGTGATATTTCTTGAGCTCTAAAGGAAGTGAAGTTTCCCATATCTTCCAAGACATTAAGTAAGGTGATCGAAGCCAGTTCTAACTCCTCCTAAAAATACATTGATATGTTAAAATGGTGGTGACAACTTTAACATCTTGATATCCTATCATACTAACAACATATATTAGTTAGTTTACAAGTTGAGATATCTACACATTAAAAACATATTTATATTTAACACATAGAGCCTCCCTACGATGTAAGCTATAAATATCCTTGACAAGCAATATAATAGAATCTAGAAACACTTATGCAATAAGTAAACTAAGAATATAAGAAACTAGGACTCCCTAGCGCCATCCCGAGAGCATATTTTATTATATGGTTTATACCAAGGTGGTATTCCTATGAGTCTAAGAAGTAACAATATTATATTATACCTAGGATTATAGGATCATGTCGTGGTTATACATACAACAAATTTTCAGGCACATCTAGATATAAAATGCTATAGATTCATGCATATTCTCTTTTTTGTCTTTTTTTGGTTTTTATGTTTTGAAAAAAAAAGGAGTAACAAAGGGGTCGATTTCATCTTGTGGAGGTCGTATTCTCCATTGGTTGGTTGAGTTTAGATAGTGTAGGGGAGTAACGGAGGGGCCAATTTCATCTTGCAAAGGCTGTATTCTTCATTTGTTGGCTAATTTTGGACCGCATGGGTCGTGACATCGTATGGAGAGGACACAGCCTTGTTTGTGAGGATGATTTACTTTCTTGTGGGCGCATATCCTTACTATTCTACATCTACAGTGATCCCCACGATCCATATGGGACAATATAAAGGGTTATTATAGCTAAAAAGGGAGCTGCAATCCATATTGATAGCTACAGGAATCTACTACAGTGTTGTTGGGTACTCTCATTGAAGTCTTGCTTCTTGTTACGACTAACGTTTGTGCCTAGTGAAGGAGGGAATTGCACCATAATAAGGGAGTTTGTGAAAAAGACGCTTTGGTTTTTTTTGAGGAGCTGGCAAGGTAGGGAAGACACCAAAGAAGGGAAGCTCATTTCCATAAATCATTGTGCACGACAAGGAAGCTACATGTTAGAGTTCAAGTAATTTCATATTTGCTTGTCCACCTCAGAATTGTTGTTGCAATCATTGTAAACTCAAAGTTATGTGAATATGATATTTAGGGTTTATTTTCCTTGTTATTTATGTAAAAAAGTCTCTATTGCATTTATTGTTCACTGTTGGCGCTTTGAAAATAAAGATCCGAAAAATTATACTCAATATACTGTTGGCAGGGTTTTTGGGTAAGTGAGTTGCGCAACATCGCGGCAGCTGCGCAACCTCACCTGGTACCGTGCAAGGCCAGATTAGCATGATGGGAAGAAGAATAACTACTTTGAATATTTTATATGTTATTTGACCAAGTTTTGTTGTAATAGGTCCTTAGCGGTTATAAGTTAGTTAGAAGTGGACCCTCAATGTAATGGTGCAAGCCTATTTATAGATCTAGTTTTGAAAATAGGGAGGAGGAATATTAGAAAGAACTACCGACCGAGATCTGGTTTTGTGAATAATTCCTTATGTATCTGCGATTGATCTGGGTTTTTCCTGATGTATGCAATATCCAGTTTTGGAGAAGAATTGTGTAATGTGGTTCCATTGTGCAAGATTAATATGATATGGTCATTGTGGCACAAATCTTGTCTTTTATTGCTGTTGCAATCTTGTCTTTTATTGTTGTGAGATATGATATGTTATAATGTTGCAATCTATTCTGTTATGATCGAATAATGTAGATGTGATCTAGTTTCTTCCTACTATATCAATGTGATATATTTTCTGCTATGTCGATGTAATCTATGTTCTACTACTGTCTAATGCGCAATGAGTAGATATGTTTCATGAATATTGATGCGATAATGTGAAAACTATGTGATGATATAATGATTGCATAAGTTATGAATACCCTCTGCAAGCTAAAGAAATAGTGTAAATTTGACTGCTAGCTCTGGATTTGGAATTTATGGTGTCCTTCCATTGGATCCCCATATCCTCCCCCCCCACTTCCGAAAAATTGGTTCCAAAAGATCTCCCTTGACCGCCTCGGGTGAGACCTTGTCTGCCCCTCAGACGTTGCTGGGCAGGGTAAAACCTATCTGGGCATATGCTTAGGGACATTGTGCTGTAGGGCGTTGAAAGAGTGGGAACCCATGTTGACGAGGCTTTGTTGGTGGGTTTCTCTAACAAATGGTTTCGTTGTCAGGACCTGAGTTGCTATTAAGAGGAGGATATGTTTTGGCATCTGACTCAATCAGAGATCAAAGGATGGTTTGATCTAAAATTGTGGGAGTTTGCCGTACCTGAAAAATCAGAATCTGAAGTTGTCGATGGGCCACAAAATGGACAAGTATATTAATGACAGTCCTCACGAATGGTTATTTTGTGAATTTCCTATCCTCTTGCAGGAATGGCTGGAAAATTTCACTAAGAAGAAGATAAAATTTCAAGGTGGAGAGCCCACATCCTAGACCCTAGAGTTGATCCAGGAGTTACAAGAAACCAATAATAAGGCATCATAGGTAGTTGAGGTGTGGTTGGATAGTATCTTCGAAGGATACATCATTGAGTTCGTAGTCGACACCAATAAATCCTTTAGCAAAGTATAAAGAGAGTTATTTAGTGGACCGTTAGGAAGGTTCTTGTTGTCACTGCAGCTGGCCATCAAGCAACTGGTCTATGAAAAAGGTATTTTAAATATGGACCAAGAGTAGTGGAACTCTGGTATGGGGAGGATGTAGGAAACACGATGGAAGGGGGGAGATGCACAAGAAGGAAAGGGGTAGATGGGCATGATTTCTTGTGAGAATGTGAAGGTTTTCGAGGAAACAAGTGGTTGTACAAGGGGAGGAGAAAGGTTTCGAGAGAAGAGGCAGAGGATAGGAGAAGGTCCTACTGCGATCGAACTGAAATGTCATGAAGAACAACCACACGGGATGAAGTGACCTTTTTGTGATGATGAGGATGACTAGGACCAGGTTACGCTTGAAAGGACGAAAAGATCAAACCCCAGCAGTAATGTGGCCACACCTGTGTGCACTACTCCACCACAAGGAAAAAACAAACACTCTGTGTCAACTTTCTCGATGTGTCAGCAACATTCTAGTAATAGAGCACCAACAAGAGGAAGAAGGCCCAGAATGGCGAGTGACGAAATGAAGTTACCAATCTTCAACGGGAATGGTACTAACGATCTAGAGTAGTAATGGTTCTTATGTGCGGCGATCTAGAGTGCCCGACATATTGGCAATGATGATTTCAAGAAAAGTCAGTTGGCCACTACTCTAAGGGGCCGTGAGCTAGAATGGTTCATGAGATTCACGCGGATACCTCAGGGGGTACCGCAAAGACATTGGATGATATCCAAATGGGGTTATTTGAAGAATTTAAGAATCTAAAATTTGAGGCTCAATATTTTACTGAATTGAAGGAGATTAAACAGTTCCATAATGAGATGATTTGGGACTTTGATCAGTGGTTTAATAGATTGATGGCTTGGATCATTTTTTAGATGAGCGATGTTCAGCACAAGGAATGGTTCATTGCTGCGCTTGTCCCACATATCAGACATCCACTAATGCAACAAAAGATTGCGACACAGAGCAAGGCTCTGGAGACCGTGATGAAATTGGAGGCATCACCAGTAGGAGAATCTACGGTCAGAATGAACTATATTCAAGCATAGTTGGCTAATTTGGTGCTCCAAATGCAAGATATCAAAAAGGCCAAGGAATATTGCGATGATCTTTGGTGCACCCATTTCCATGAAGGCATACATACCAAGGACACTTGTCCGACGTATCATAATTATTTGTTGTCGGGAGCCCTGAATCCGTTGAGATGTGCTAGTGTACCATGGTGTCGCATATGTCAGGTTTATGGGCATCGACATGAGAACTATGATTACATGCAGAAGATGGTTACCAATG
This sequence comes from Pseudotsuga menziesii, assembly GCA_001517045.1. NCBI lineage: Eukaryota > Viridiplantae > Streptophyta > Pinopsida > Pinales > Pinaceae > Pseudotsuga > Pseudotsuga menziesii. Next base: position 27,507 of record LPNX011017366.1, on the reverse strand, counting down.
CAAGAAATTTGTACTATACATTTTGTCGATATGTTGGACATGACGACAAAACCTATTGTGCTTATGATTTGCTCCAGCAAAGGATGTACAATTCATACTTTGTGAAAGGTGAGGACCCCCGGATAGTGCAAGCACAACCGCAAGTAGTACAACCAGCAACACAGTTTCTGTATACACCACCACCTCCATTGCAGTTTGTCCTTGCACAACCACAACAATAGTTTATAGCGCAGCTGCAGCTTGCACCGCAACTGCAAATGGTGGTACAACCGCAGTATAACCAGGCACCGAGACTATAGTATAATTAGCCACAATATGTTCAAGCCATGTACCATGTCTAGCATCAACCTAACCCACCGCAACAACAAATGGCCCAATTGCACTTTCAGCAAGGAGGAGTATGGGGAGGATTCCACAGAGGGTTCAGAGGTTGAGGAGGAGGACGAGGTCATGAATCAATCCATTCCTACACTTGTGGGGTATTTGGGCATTACCATAGGGAGTTCCCTCATGTGAAGTGCACATACTGTGCACCCAATGATAATAATGTCGAAAGTTTCCCTTAGTGGATTGCAAAATGGCACGAAGGAAATATTCCTCAGTTACAGAATGCGCAGAATCAGAATCAACCTGCATTCCAAGTACAGAACCAATCAATAATGCAGAACCAGGCCCCACTACAGAATCAGACCCAGAACCCACCTCAGACACAGAACAAACTGATGAATCAACCATTGAATTAGAATCCACCTTTGAACTTAAATCAAGGATCGATAGCTACCACTATTCAAGCCGAGCTACAGATGAATGATGTCGACATTGGGATTGTCACTCACACTGGTGCAACAATTGGAGACGATGGACCATGGCTACAAGTTCGCCTCACTGGTAAGAAAAAGTTCGCATTTGATATTGTGACAAAGAAAGGCACCTTCTTTGACGGAAAGAATGTAATCAAGTGAAATTCGGGTAAGTTACCAATTGTTGATATGCCATTTGCTTTTGATCCGTCTGTAGAGGCGGGACCATCGTGGTAGAATGGTACCATGTAGAATTATTTTGAAAGTTGTCTATCGCTGGCAAGGGAATATGATGCCCTTGTCAATATTGAGACATTATTGCACCTTCCAGATAATATTATGAAGGATTATGCTGTGAATTCCTTACAAAAAAGGAAGATAGGTAAGGAGATGAGGATGAATATCTAGATTGGAGATTATGAGGTTGACTCGGTCATTTTGGATCTTGGATATGATGTAAAAATTTTGACCAAGCAAACTTACCAGTTGATGGGAAATTCAACTTTGGTATGGTTGCCAGTACAACTGCGACTAGTAAACCAGGCCAAGGTTCATCCCATTGGTCGTGTTTCAAACTTGGTTGTCGACACTGATGGTATGAAAACACATGCTGATTTTGATGTGATAGAAGTTGTAGAAGACAGTGGTTGCTATCCTATGCTACTAGGGATTGGATGGGATAATGATAGCATGGTAGTTATAAACTTCAAAAAATGTGTTATGACATTTAAAAACCAGGATGTTAGGGTCATTGCTCCTATGGACCCTCAGGAAGGACGATGATATATTGAACCTATAAAGAATGAAGTCGATAGAAGTTGGGATCATGCTTATAACATCTTTGAGGACTCTATCCATATTACTGTCGATGGAAAACTTGGATGGCACAACAAAATTTCCACTTCCTCTTACTTTGATGATGCTCTAAAAAATTTGCAGAATCGGTTGCATGAGGTATCATTCGGGAAATGTTGGTTGATTACACAGTCTCTCTGACATGTTGCGACTGAGATTGTCGAGTTTCCCATTTATGAAGGATTGCTAGGACTATCATAGTTCTTTTAAGAATTTGAGGAGAAATTTTTTGAACTGCAAAGGATACTAGCTCTTGATGTAGAATTGAAGGTTACTCCGGCTCGTTGGTGGGAGACACATAGATAGATGATCCATGACTGGGAACAATGCCGCAAATTGATGATGGTTTGATTTGGTAATGTAGAGGCTTATCATGATGGGATATATAATGGAAGAAACGATCCCACTGGTCATTTAATCAAGTGTCATATTTTATGGGTGTCATGACCCAGGGATGAATGGGTCCATGCTTTTGTTCACACTCTGGAAGAAATGCCGAGATCCTGGTACGTGGAGCCAGAGTTGTGTAGGACTATCACCACTTGGGAAGAGTTCTTTGTTTGTTTTGCACAGATGTTTAGTTTCCAGGACATCAACCCAGAGGTATGCAATGCTTTACAAATCATCTTTAACATCATACTCAAGGTCACCCCTATCGCCTATCCAGTTGATCCACATGCGCATTGTTCAATTCAGTCGATGGCATGTTACAACTTGTCAGGGGAACCTGAAGATGATGATGAGTTGTGGAATGTTAATATTCTAGAGTCTGAAGGAAGCCATGATGTCGTAGCCCTCGACATACTAATGGACTCGATGAATCAACCGCTAAAGATCTGGAAAGTTAACATTGGGCCGGCAGAGAACCTGCAATTTTCCAATGTCAGAGACTACTGGGACGAGGAGACCATGGCTAGGATCACGGACATGCTACATGAATTCTAAGGTCTTTTCTCGACACAATTTTTAGAGATGAGGTGAATTTTAGGAGACTTGGGGGAGATGAAAATCATGTTGAAACCAGATGCCAAACCGGTGTGATAGATACCGTATCGACTGAATCCACGATACAAGGACCATGTGAAGGTCGATATTGACCAGATGCTTGATGCTTGGATCATCGATCCTGTGGAATAATCTAAGTGGATAATTCCTATGGAGGTCTAGGACAAAAATATAGGAGAAATCCGCATTTTTGTCGACTTAAGGAAGTTGAATGATACATGTGTACATGATCCATTCCCGACCCCTTTTACATATGAAGTTCTTGAAGTTGTAGGTGGCCAGGAGATGCATTCTTTCACATATGGCTTCTCAAGATTCCACCAGATCCAGATTGCGAAGGAGGATCATTCTAATACTATGTTTGTCACTGAGTGGGGCTATTTTCAATATAAAGTCATGCCATTTGGGCTGAAGAATGCAACAGTTGGATTGTGGCGTGTAGTTTTCGCTGTATTTAAATATTTTGTTCGAAAGTTCCTACAAGTGTATATGGACAATTGGACTGTCTATGGACTGATTCGGGACCATCTAGATAACCTGTGGCTGATGCTGGAAAGGTGTCGGCAACATCAGATCACCTTGAACTCTAAAAAGTGTATTTTTTGTGCACCATTTCGCATGTTACTAGGAAAAATTGTCTGTAAGGAAGGTGTGTTGGTTGACCTAATAAAAATCGTGCTAATCCTCAGTCTACCACCACCAACTAATGTCAAAATGCTTCGGGCCACACTGGGGCATATTGGATACTATCGCAAGTTTATCAAAGGATACACTGTGATTACCGCCCTTATTAAGAAGCTTCTAAAGAAGGATGCAACCTATTAATGGACTCAGGAATGTCAAGGAAGTTGAAACTTTGAAAGCCAAGATGGCCTCTGCGTCCATCCTAGTTTTTCCTGATTGGGATAAGGAGTTTCATGTGCACATCGATGCTTCCTCTATCATGCTGGGGGTCATTCTTGCGTAACCAGGTGAGGGAGACCTAGATCACTTGATCTCATATGCCAGTAGAAAGCTTCCTTTTGCTGAATGAAATTATACAACAATGGAAAGGGAAGGCCTAGTGATGGTTTATGCATTGCAAAAGTTTTAACACTACTTGTTGGGTAGAAATTTCAAGATGTTTACTCATAATTCTGCTTTGGAATACCTGGTCAATAATATTGTGCTGGGGGGGAAGATCTGTTGATGGCTGTTACTCTTCCAGGAGTTTGATTTTGAAATAGTTGTGAAGGAAGGACAATTTAACGATGGCCCTGATCATCTATCTTGCATTGAGAACATGGAAGAACCAACCAATATTGATGATGGATTACTAGATGTGCAACTGTTCCATGTTGACACTACAGATGATCACTATGCACCAATTATTTAGTTTTTGTCCACTGGTATCACCCTAGGGGACATGTCGACTAGCCAAAAGAAGCAGCTAGTTGTAAAAGCTTCTGATTTTCAATTAATTACAGGACAATTATATAGGATTGGACTAGATGAAATCTTGTGATGGTGTATTTTACCGCATGAGCAGGGTCCCATTCTTGAATAAGCACATACAAGAATTGTAGGAGGTCACTATGGAGGTCGGGCTACTGCGCGGAAGGTGTTGTGCACCTTATTATGGTGGCCTGCATTGCATAACGATGCTGCAGACTATGCAAGGAGCTGCAACGTCTTCCATCTTGTCAGTAAACCATCACGACGGGATGAGATGCCTCTGGTACCGCAGGTGACTCTACAACCATTTGATAAATGGGTCGTGGATTTTGTGGGTCCGATTAATCCACCAGGGAAGCAGACTGGTGCGTGATACATCATTATTGCAATTGACTATCTCACTAGGTGGGTGGAAGCTACACCAGTTGTGGATTGTACTGCTATGACGATAGCATGATTCATCTTTGAAAACATCATGACAAGGTTTGGGTGTCCTAGGATCTTGATGAGTGACCAGGGTAGTCACTTCGTCAATCGAACAGTGAAAGTGTTAACTGAGTAGTTTTAGATGCAACATAAGAGGATTACACTATCCCATCCACAAGTGAATGGGACCTTTGAAGAATTCAACAAAATATTGGAGACAAATTTGGCTAAAACACCATTTAAGTTGGTCTATGGGCAAGAGGAAGCCATTCCCATGGAGTATATTGTTCCCAGCTTGCGCATTGTCGCAGAGACGGGCATGGATGATGTAGAAGAATTAGAAGAACGAATTGTGTAGTTGATCCAACTTGAAGAAGATAGTTTTATTTCTGGCTTCCACTAGCAGGTTACGAAGGATCGACAGAAGGTGTGGCCTGATCACCACATTAAGAAAAAATAGTTTGCGACAGGAGATTTGGTGCTGTTATAAGACCGTAAGTTCATCAAGCATCCAAGAAAGTTACAAATGCACTGGTTAGGTCCCTATCTTGTTCATTCCATTACTCTTAGAATAATCAACCCATATTTACCTACCTTAGACATTAATTAATCCATTTTTGTCTTATTTGCCTAGTTTCCAATATTCCACTCTATGCAAGTTGTCTTCCACATGCCATAGAAGTCAAAATTGATAAAATGGAGTCATGGAACACTTGGAAAACCTCTTGGAAACCATAATTAGTAGTTCTTCTTTATTCTATATCCTCCCTAGTGCATATCTGCTTTTTCTGCTAAGTTGCCTGCTTTATTGAGATTTATGGCAAAAGGGAAAGTAAGACTAGGTGTAGTTGACTTATTTTTTTCCCTCATCATCCTCCATTCTTTTCTCCTGAAAAAAAAAAGTATGAGTTTTCTTTCCATCACTTATTATCTTTCCTAGATGAATTTTCCAATTCGTGAGCCTCTAGGTAGATTTGGAAACTGCTTTATGCACCTATGGGGGATTTGACTAGATTTAGTAAGCATACTTTTTGACTATTTCGAATGGCATCCTGATGCATTCAAATATCTGATGTAATTATATATTGTAGAAGCCTATGAATTCATAAGGTTGGCTATTGTACACTTATTCAATACAGATTAGTGTTGTGCTCCAATTCTAGTCTCCTTTGAGTGTAAATTTGCATGTTTAATTAGCAATTTTGTGAGTGCAATTTTTCTAATCACTTGGGTTCAATTTCCACATGGTATCAGATCCTTTGTATATCAATTTATCTCCTTCCATTTTTCTATTTTAGGTTCAACATCTTGACTGATAGCTATTCTACTGACTGAAGGGATAGTTTATGAGCTATGGATCAATCTCAGAAGATCATCTTGACTCCATTTAATTTATTTGAATGGAAAGTAGAGATAGAGATACTATTGAGAGAAAAATGTCTCTACAAGGTGACTGTGGCAACTAAGGAAGATCCCAATGCAGCTGTAGAGAAAACTAAATGGCACAATAGGAGGGATGAGGCCTATGGTCTCTCGTGTTTGAGCATATCCAGAGACCTCCTCTTCCATCTTGATGGATTGACATCAACTAATGAAGTGTGGGAGAATATTGTAGAGATTTTTTGTAAGACAGATGAGATGAGAGGACATCAAATTGAGAATGAATTGATCTCTTTGAGTCCCGGTAGCTTCGAATCCCTGCAACTCTACTTTTCCAAGTTTAAAGCCCTTGTTTTGCAGCTAAAACAGTGTGGAATTGAAAAGGAGGAGAAACTATTTTTGGCCATACTCTCGAAACTTGGCCTTGAATATTCTATGTTTGTTTCAACCTTCCATGCCACCAAGTTGACATCTTGAGCCTGGAAGATTCCTAATCTTGCAAAGTTCATGGAATCCCTCACACAAGAACAAGATAAATTGGTGATGATGGGCACCATCAAACCTTCCAAAGACTAATATTTGGTTACTGGAGATTCAAGGGTGGATTCAAAAGGTAAGAAGAAAGCTAAGAATCCACCTAAGCAAAAGAGAGACAAGAACAAGTCTCAAGAGGAGCCCCAAGGCTGCAAGAAGAACTTCCAGAAGAAGAAGAACAAAGGAGAAATGAGCAACTGCACATATTGTAGTAAGGGTTATCATCCTAAAAGCTCCTACATGAAGAAGCAAATTGACATGTTGAACCAACTCTCAGAGAAGAATAACATCTCCCTTCCTGATAGCTCAAATACGAGGGAAGGAGGATCAAATTTGGAGGATAGAGAGAGAGTACATGCACTGGTTGCTGGCACATCAAGCTCACCTAGCTTCATCATAAAATCTAGAGCTTCAAGACATATGGTTTTGACCAAGGAGGAATTCTCCTCTCTTGACATGTCAAAAGGTCCACCAGTAGTGATGGAAGATGACTCTCTCACTGACAGTTTGGGGAAAGGAAGGATTAATCTTGATCATGGTAAGTTCAGTAATGTATTGTATGTTCCAGGTCTTTCCTCTAACCTCTTGTCAGTGTATTAGATGACTCACACATGGTCTCCAAATAAGGTCATATTCTCCCCTGATGATGTTGAGATCATAGAGATCTTGAGTGGTAAATTCCTTGCAAAAGGAGTTGTAGATCACACTTCAAAGGTATACATGTTTTCACATTTTTTACCCTACTCAAACCCCTCTACTCTTCTGATTCATGATAATGAGGAAAGCATGCTTTGGCATGAAATATTTGGCCATCTTAACTATAAGTATCTTTCTGATCTAAGTGAAAAATAAATGGTCATAGGGCTACCAAAGATTAAGTTTTACAAGGGATTCTGTCAAGGTTGTATCCTAGGAAAACATCCAGAGCATAAATTTGAGAGAGCTAGTCATGAGAGAACCTCTGCACCTCTTGAGTTGATCCATAGTGATGTTGCTGGTCCATTTCCTCATATGTAAATGATTAAAACCAAATATGCATTGACCTTCATAGATGAATTTTCCAGGTATTGTTGGGTTTACTTCCTGAAGCATAAGTATGAAGTTTTTGGACTCTTCAAAGTCTTTAAGGCTTTGGCTGAAAACCATTCTGGGAGGAGACACAAGATCCTCAGATCTAAAAATGGTGGTGAGTATGTCAAGTTTGAGTTCATTCAATATTGTGAAGATGAAGGTATTTAGATGTAGCATTCAATCCCTTACACACCACATCAAAATGGTGTTGCTGAGAGAAAGAACAGATCACTGAAGGAGATGGAAACCTGTATGATGGAGGCTAAGAATTTTCCACCAAAGTTTTTGTCCGAGGCTATAAAATATGCATCCTATATCCAAAATAGGGTGCCTCATAAATATCTTGATGGTATTACTCCTTTCGAATCATGGAGTGGGCACAAGCCATATGTGACCCATTTCAGGATTTTTGGCTCAAAGGCTTGGGCTAGAATTCCAACTGAAAAGAGAAGGGCTTTGCATCCCCAAAGCCAAGAGTGCCTATTTGTTGGGTACTCTAAAGATTCAAAAGGGTACAAGCTGATCAATTTTATCACAAACAAAGCCTTCATTGAAAGGAGTGTTCAGTTCCAACAAGAGCCTTTAGCAGCAGTTGAAGTTAGAGAGTCTTCTTCACCACCAGAACCATTGAATGCAAGTGAAGAGACAAATGAGTTTGCTGATTCTGATATGTATGATAATGATGATTTAATTTCAGATCCTGATAGTTCTACAAGACCAAAATGGGAAGCAAATACCATTCAGGCAGTTGGGGAACTAGCTGGAAATCCTACTAATCCTAGGAGGACTAGATCTCAGTTTGAGAGTGCCCTGTGTATGAAAGACCCTTTGTTTGCAGAGAAGTGCTATCTGATGGTTGAATAAGACCCACAGACATATGAATATGCAGCACATTATCCAAGTTGGAAAACAACCATGAAAGAAGAATTCAACTCACTTCAGAAGAACAACACTTGAGAATTGGTTGATCTTCCCCCAGGGAGGAAGCTAGTTCAATGTAAGTGGGTTTTCAAAACTAAATTTGCTGCTTATGGTTCACCTTTGAAATATAAGGCAAGATTAATAGCCAAGGGATACTCAAAAGTACATGGTATTTACTACAATGAGTCCTTTGCACCAATGGCAAAGATGGACTCCATTAGGCTAGCCTTAGCCATTGCCGCTTCGAAGCAGTGGGACATAAATCACATGGATGTGAAGTGTGCTTTTCTGAATGGAGATATTACTGAAGAAATTTACATGTAGAAGCCTCAAGGGTTTGTGTCTAATCCATATTTTGTGTGCAGGTTAAAGAAATCATTGTATGGGCTCAAGCAAGGCCCCAAGGCTTGGTATGCCAAGATTGATGGCTTTCTGCTGTCATTGAGTTTTGTTCGATGCAAGTTTGATCCTAATGTTTATTTGATGATTATTGTCTTGTATGTGGATGACCTTCTGATTACAGGAAGTTCAAAGAAATAAATTGCCTCCTTGTAGGATGCAATGAACCATGCATTTTCTATGATTGATTTAGGGTTTTTGAGCCAATTCTTGGGCCTCAAAATTGCTCAATCCCAACATAGAATAAAGGTACATCAGTCCAATTATTCTTTATATTTTCTGAACAAGTTCAACATGAAATATTGCAAGCCAAGCAAGACTCCCTTCCTTTCAGGAGTTAAGCTTGAAGAAGCCGGTTCTTTTCCTATGGTAAATAATACACTGTATAAGCAATTGATTGGGTGTTTGTTGTACCTTACACACACTCGACCTGATATTTATTATGTAGTAAGTGTGGATTCAAGATACATGGACCAGCCTCATGACATCCATTGGAGAGCAGCCAAAAGGATCTTTAGCTTTGTTTAGGGAACAAGGACTCATGGGATCTTCAACAAAGCTAAATCTTGTCACGTCCCCAAGCCTCCGACCGGCAAAGAGGACGTGATCTAATGGCTATAACAGACCGGGATAAGTGCCCCATGAACATGTACAGGCATAAAATTGATGCTGAAATGCTAAAAAAGAATGCTGAGAAGAATGCATGACAGTATAACATGCACAAATTCAATTGTTCATCATACACAGCTTAATTAATTCATCTTGCACAGCGGAAACATCACACATTTAAGCCAGCATTCATTCATCATGCATTTATCATGTTCATTTCATTTTCATTACAGTAAATATGGAATTGCAGAGGTAAAATGCACAAGATTACTTATCTTATGAAGAACTTCTTCCGCAACCAGCTACGTCACTGCAATGTTCCACCCAGCCATAGGCCAGCGTGCTCATCAATATCTCAGCAACGCTGCCACCCCCGATTTGGGCATGATTCTCCAAGGAATAAGGGAACTAGCAGGCTTACACATAGCCAGGATACACAAAACACATAGCCAATCCAAAAAAGTTGGGTTTATCAGGCCATTAAGGAGCTGGAGAAGGAAATTTGCTAAGCTGGTGAGCTCATTACAGAGCCAAGGACACCTACACCAGAACTAGCCTAACCTCTAAGACACCCATCCACACCCAACACAAGGAATCAGTCCCTTCTCTGCTACACAGTCCCTCAGGCCCTGCATTCCCTTCCAGTGCTATTCAGGGGTGATGGAGAAGAAGGTCAGCCCTCTAGCTCTGTCTGTGTGGTTCGAGCCACCAGGTTTATCAAGCAAAACTCAGCCCACATCCTTGCTCCCAATACAGTCCGAAGACCAACAATTGCACTCCGACAATTAATTCGGCTCTCACAGCTTAAACAGGGAAAAACGAATTACACAGCCCCATACGTAACAGCAAAAACGGCTCACAACATGGGGGAAAACACACAGTCCTGAAGCTTATCAGTGAGCACAACTCACAGCAGGGAAAAACGCCCCAAATAGTCTGTGCGTGAGACCAATAGTCAGTGAGACAGCCAAAAACGTGAATGGCTCTTCACAGCCATGGTAAAAACACATGAAACCACAAAAACGTGAATGGAAAAATGCACCAGCAGCTCCAAAAACATGAGGAAGACAACCCAATCCCTGGCACTACAAAAACGACCTCCCATCCATGGGAAAAATGAAGCCAGCAACCAAAATCATGGAATGAAAGACACAGGAAAAACTCCAGCTGCTCCCAAAAGCCCCCAACGTGAAGGAGAATGGTGAGGAGAATGAAAAACATGGATGTATGGCAGAATGGCATACATTTTTGGGCACTTTCCTTGCCAAGGAAGTCAGAACACGTTTTTCCAAAAATGGGTCTCTGCCCAATTCGAATTTCTTTGCCCATACTCTTCCCATTCCATGCAATAACTAACTCAACCACATTCTGGCAGAAATAAATGATTGGAGAAAAAGACAAGAAAGGTAGTTGACATCTTGATGGGTCTTCTCATAGACATTTGTCTTTTTCCCATTGACCCATAGGTTAAATATTTCACCCCCCCCTTATCCTTAGGAAATCATGCCCCATTCGATTTGGTTGCCGCGACCGTAGCTGGTTGTGTATATTTTTATTATAGATGCATATTTACATGATGCTGAAACTTAATATGTGCCGCATGCCCCGATATACCATCGGTGACAATTTTCAAATCCAAAACATAGCATTACCAATCAATGGCGGGGCCTTGGCCTTTAGCTCCACACCATGATCATTACAATATATACATCATATACATCTAATGTAACGGGGTCAAAACCGGGACATTACAAATCTGATCTTGATTTGATTGGGTTTATTGACAGTGATTGGGAAGGTGACAACACAGATTGAAATTCAACATCAGGATATTTGTTCATGCTTTCTGAAGGAACAATCAGTTGGTCAAGCAAGAAACAGAGAACCAAACACATTGGGATCCATATGCACTACATCAGACAGCTTGTGCATGATGGCACCATTCACCTACTCTTCTGTGCATCTTCAAAACAAGTAGCAGACATATTCACAAAAGTTTTTTGTGAGAAGACATTCAGAAATCTCAAATCAATGTTGGGGATTGTTGATCATGATGTGAAGCATGATTGATGACAATATTTTCAAATTTTGTTTTACTGTCCATGTTTAAGGGAGGATTTTCCCACTGGGTTTTTGCCTCTTTCCTTGGTCAAATGGACATGCAATATGTAAAGGGTGACTAAGCCTTGTTGCTAGGACCCATATTTTTCTGATATTTACTCATAAGGTGAGGCTTAAGGGGGTGTGTTAGAATAATCAACCCATAGTTACCTACCTTAGACATTAATTAATCCATTTTTGTCTTATTTGCCTAGTTTCCAATATTCCACTCTATGCAAGTTGTCTTCCACATGCCATAGAAGTCAAAATTGCTAAAATTGAGTCATGGAGTGCTTGGGAAACCTCTTGGAAACCATATTGAGTAGTTATACTTTATTCTAGATCCTACCTAGCACATATCTTTTTTTTATGCTAAGTTTCATGCTTTATTGAGATTTATGGCAAAAGGGAAAGTAACACTAGGTGTAATTGACTTACTTTTTTCCCTCATCATCCTCCATTATTTTATCCTAATAAAAGCATGTATGATTTGTCTTTCCATCACTTATTATCTTTCCTACTTGAATTTTCCAATTTGTGACCCTCTAGGTAGATTTGGAAACTGCTTTATGCACCTATGAGGGATTTGACTAGATTTAGTAAGACTACTTTTTGACTATTTCGCTGGCATCCTTATGCATTCGAATATCTGATGTAATTATATATTGAAGCAGCCTATGACTTCATAAGGTTGGATATTGTACACTTTTTCAATACATATTAGTGTTATGCTCCAATTTCAGTCTCCTTTGTGTGTAAATTTGCATGTTTGATTAGCAATTTTGTGAGTTCAATTGTTCTATCACTTGGGTTCAATTTCCACAATTACTTCTGGTGGTGCAATTCAACTATAGAAATTAGATGGTGCAGTCTTACCGATGCTAGTCAATGGGAGTCTCTTAAATCCCTATAGGTTAGGGTTGGCGATATGCACCAATTGAGGTGCTAAAAAAATAAAAAAATGAATATTTTAGTTCAGAACAGCAAGGCGAGCCCTGGGGGAGAGGCTGTGTAAGGTTAAGGTTGTTAGCGATAACTAGATTAACCACTTGCGACAATTGTAGGGCTCTGGGGTGGTCAAATCAAGTAATAAATGTAGGTAGTTAAACTAGTTGGCTCGCGGCTCTTGTTGAAGCGACCTGCACTAATGAGTGATCCAACCGTTAGAAGAGTGAGATCGCTAATGGATTTAGCATCATTAATACCTGATTTAGAAATAATGGTGAGGATAGATTTGGCAATGATGAATTTTGGATTGGAGATGGCTATAAAACAACGCGTGGGATGCATAAGGATGGGATTGTTCAGTTCAGTGAGAAAAGAGTGTGAAACAGAGCAAGGATTGTGTAGTGTGGTGAGAACTATTGAGTGGGCTGTAGTGTTGTAGGTTAGAGCCGTTGAGTGGAGTTGAAGGGTTAAGGTGTGAGGCATGTTGAGCAACCTCGATGCCATAGATATTTCTAGTGAGTACAAGTCCCCGATTTTGCCTACGGCTGTTGAAGAAGAGATAATGAGTATGCTAGTTGGTTTGTCGTCCATTCCTAAGCAGAAGTGGCAGGCTCAAAGGCCCATCCCCACACCACCGCAGAAGAGGAAAACTCACACCTCGGTGAGAGCGCAAGGAGAAGGAATTGCACAAACTGGGCCATAGAGCTTGGGATTTGTTGAGTCTGTGACACCTCAATGTGTTTCTGTCCATGAAATTTTGGGCTATGTCGCTCCTACATGTCTAGGAGCCAAGCCGAGGAAGCCGTCAAAGAATCAGAAGTACCCACCAAAATTTTCACCATTGCCTGAGGGGATGAAGTGCTCGGTCGACATCATCCATGTGCTCATAAGGTTGAAATTTGAATACCATGACCTACTACTATTCAAAGATGCCAGGGATGACCCTTATGAGTCAATCTTGACAAGGTCTGGTGCCCCAATTTAGTGAATGTCAACCATGGGTGAGTGGGTTGGATAAATCAGGATTGTTGGGGCTCATTAATATGCCTCATTTTGGGCGATTGAATGAATCCCGTGCGTGCATGAAGAAATTATTGGCTTGCTTTCATGGAGAGATGATTTGGTTGAACACATCGATACATGTGATAGTAGATTTAATCACAAGCATCACAGGCTTGCCAAAGGCCGGAAAAGATCCGGTGCAGTATATCTGTGGGCGAGATACAGACAAAAACCTTTCCAAGTAGATGATGGAGTGCTTTGGTTTACAGCATGATGGTCATGCTTATTGCATCAAAAACATTAACTCATAGATGGTGCGCATTGGCACACGGATTCTGGAAAGCAAAGTAGTTCAGGGAAACCGACCAATACAATGCAATTCGGGAGTTGTTTCCTGTGCCTAGGAGTGTGCTCAAGGGGTGAAGATGAATTGGTCTCTATTTTTTCTGAACTAGTTGCTAGAATATGCACTAGCTGCTTAGGATGGGCTTTCATTTTCATATAGTTGGTTTCTGATCCTTATTGCACTAGTTTCCTGGATGGAACCGATATATTACCAACCAATGGCAGTTGATGCGGCAAAGGTGTGATGGGGTGCACCGTATAGAAACTTATGGTGGGTCAAAGAACCTAGTTGACATATGGACTGTGCCATCCACTTTTGAGTGTATTGGGAAGAATTACAAGCTGCGGCCATTGCTGTTCCCTAAGTATCTCCTTATGCTATGACCAAGTACTAGTGGATCCTTCGACTTGCCATTCGGTCCCATTCTATCTACATTCAGGCACGGTGGGATCTCGACAAGCAATGGCTACCTTTTCCATACAAAGTCACAATAGAGGAATTGTATGCCATCATCCAAGAGTGGTCGATGGAGTGGTGAAATCTAGTTAGTCAGTATGAAATATTTGAGGAGAACCCACTGAAGAGCCTGCACTCACGACTCTGACAACAAGTCGTCAACAGACGCTAAGGATGCAGCACATCGCATGCGAGAGGAGAATCACACAAAATGTCATCAGGAGTATGAACTAGGTAGTGGTACCAAGTTGGGGATGGAGGATCAACTGTAGCATCTTATCAAAGCGGTCACTGACTCATCCACGGATGCAACAAAGGCGATCCGGGAGTCAAACCATGAAGAATTTGGAGTGGTAAGAGATCGATTAGATTCTATTTTTGGTATTATTTCTAGGTAGACATCTGTGCAAACCATACTATAGGACATTCCATTGATTAGCACTGAGCCTCGAGCCAGGAACATGCAAGTTCCCTCGACTGTGATCGATGTGAATAATGAGGAAGCTCACCAGTTGCTGCGACCAATCTAGAGCGTGGCTTTGGACCTGAACAAGTTTTCTGCTATGGAGTTAGTGGAGTTGCAGTATGTTGCCACCTTTTAATTGGGAGAATGACAAAGAGAGATGACTAAGGGTTATGTCAAGTCCTAGAGCTTCATATAGAAGCTACAAAAATAGGTCGATGAGCTCAGGTCCGGGTGCAGTTGGAAGAAGAAAAAGTTCAGGAAATTGACGTACTGAAGGAGAAACAAGATGAAATGTAGTGAAAGGCTGCTAAGGAGATTACTGAATTGAATAAGGTGCAAGATCACCTAATTGTTGAGCAATCCTAGATGTGTGCCAGGTGTGGTGAGGTCAAGAAAGCTATTTCTGAATCATGCCAGGACATTTTTGTGAACACAACCGACCTCACCCCAGTCGGAAAGGCCAAATGATTGGGGAAAATTATTGTTCAACTTCAGGATAATAACCTGATGCTCTAGGCACTAATACAACCGATGATACTACTAGAGGAGGTCGTGAAAAGGAAATCCTCCATTGAAGACATTGTGACTAAGTTCGAAGGCATGAAGAAAGAGGCTAAAACCATTATGGAAGCGACAACACAATTTCGACAGAGTGTTGTCCAGGACGAGCAACTTGATCAGCTGACTATGCAAATACAAGAAGAAGAAGGTCAACTCACAACCTTGAAGAAGTCCCTGAGGGCTATGCCACTGATGGTGCAGATCACACGGGCCGAGGAACTGAAGGATTTACAACAGCGAACCACCCGAGCACAAGAACACCAACAAAAGCATCATGCTCAACTTAATGAGTTTCAGGAAATTGGTGGACAACTGGCTGTGAAAGCAGTCGCCACGTTGCAGGATGTTCAAGAGCATTGACAGGCGGTTGTGACAAGGCCATAGAGGAGCACCCAGTGAAGTAGGCTTTGACCAATTGTCACAGTGTTTTCGAAAAATTGCAAGTGCAAGTACATGAGATTGCCAGGAAATTTGAATATTTCAAGGCATGGACGTCAGCACACACCTTGTCAACCTGACGTGGCTTGGGAATGAGCCACAAGACTTTGTTGGGGGCCTGTTGGCAGGTGTTTTGGGTAAGTGACTTAGCCAGCACCGCGACAGCTGTGGAACCTCACGTGGTACTATGCAAGGTGAGATTAGTGTGATGGGCAGAAGAATAACCACTTTGAATATTTTATATGTTATTTGACCAAGTTTTTTTGTAATAGGTCATTAGCGGTTATAAGTTAGTAAGAATTGGACCCTCAATGTAATGGCGCAAGCCAATTTATAGATCTAGTTTTGGAAATAGAAAGCATGAAGATTAGAAAGAGATACTGACTGAGATCTGGTTTTGTGAAGAATTCCCTATGTATCTGCATTTGATCTGGGTTATTTTTATGTATGCAGTCTTTGGTTTTGGAGAAGAATTGTGTAATGTGGTTCCGTTGCGCAACATTAATATGATATGGTGATTGTGCCACAAATATTGTCTGTTATTGCTGTTGCGATCTTGTCTATTATTGTTGTGTGATCTGATCTGTTATAATGATGTGATTTTTTCTGTTATGATGGCATAATGTAGATGTGACCTAGTCTCTTCCTCCTATATCAATGTGATCTATTTTCAGCTATGTCGATGCAATCTGTGTTCTGCTACTGTTTGTTGTGCAATGAGTAGATATGTTTCATGAATATTGCTGCGATATTTTTATAACTGCATGATGATATAATGATTGAATAAGTTATGAATACCCTATGCAATCTAAAGAAATAGTGTAAAGTCGACTGCTAGCTCTGGATCTAGCAGTTATGGTGTCCTTCCATCAGATCCCCATATCCTCCCTCCCCACTGCTGGAAACTCGGTTCCAACAGATCTCCCTTGAACGCCTCAGGTGAGACCTCATCTTCTCCGTAGATGTTACTAGGTAGGGTAAAACCTGCCTAGGCCGTTGCTCAGGGAGATTCCATTGTAGTGCGTCGACAGAATGGGAACTCCTGTCGATGAGGCTTTATTGGTGGGTTTCTGTAACACCCCAGTTTTGTCCCTGATGCATTAAATATACATGATATATATATATTGTAAATAATCATGGTGCGGGCTAAAGGAAAAATCCCCACAATCGATTTAGTTATGTTATGTTTCGGTGGTTGGAATTGTCACTGATGGTATATCGGGATATACGACACATATTAAGTTGTGGCATCATGTAACTATGCATTTTAATTAAAATAACCCCAACCAGCTATGTCAATGCAACTATATTGAAAAGGGCATGATTTCCTATGGATAAGGGGGGGGGGGATTATTAAACCTAGAACCCATGGGGAAAATCCATGTGTCAGCCACTTAATCTCCTATGTTAGTTAAGGATAGTTAATGTTGGGTAGTGGTGGGTGACAGGCTTTCCCCCATGCACTCTCCACCTACTAGTTTAGTAACATGCACGGGCTGGGAGTGGTTTCCTCACGCGCTGTTTGGGATGTCCGATTGGTTTGGTCCACTCTCTCCATCGTTTTGGCTATTTGTTTTCATTTTCTCACACAGAGTGGAGTTAAAAGGATTCATGATTACATGTGTGGGGGTTCGTTCTCCCTTCTCTCACTGATTTTTGGTCTATGGATATGTTTTCCCTCTCATTCACGCAGAGAGTCTAACCTTTTTTCCAATATCAGACTGTGTAATGTCTTGGGTGTTCATCATTGAACTGTGGCTGTTGTATTCCCCTGATCAGTGGTTGCTATGAGTACCTACACTGTGTTGGATATGTTTTCCTTCATGTACAAATTGGGAGTCTGTTTTCTTCCCCATTACGGTCTATGCAAGTTTTCTCGTGGCTTTATTATTGATCGTGTGCTGTGGTGTTCCTCGTTGATCGTTGAATGTGGTCTCTTTCATGTTTGAACTACTATAGGTTATTGTGGAATCATTTTGGCCATGATAGGGCCAAGAATGATCAAGGTGTTGATTTCTCCTGTCCAAGCTATGAATCGTTTGTCTGGCTGCATGCATGTAGTGGTTGGTCTTCGGACTGTATTGGAGTGGTGATGAGGGCTCGATTTGCTTGACAAACCTGGTGGGTTTGGGAACCACATAGATAGGGATAGAGGGATAGCTTTCTTCTCCATAACCCCTATATAGCACTGGATGGGAGGTCAGGGCCCGAGGGACTATGTAGCAGAGAAAGGGCTGATTTCCTTGTGTTGGGTGTGTGTGGGTGTCCTAGAAGTCAGGCTAGTTTTGGTGTAGGTTTCCTTAGCTCTTCAATGAGATCACCATCTTAGAATTTAGCCTTTCCTAGCTCCTAGATGGCCTGATAAACCCAACTGTGTTGGCTTGGCTGATCTATGGTTTTCTTGATCAACCCAACTATGCTGGCTTGGCTGATCTATGGTTTTCCTGATAAACCCAACTGTGTTGGCTTGGTTGAACTGTGTATCCTTGATGTTTTGTTTATCCTTGTCTATGTGTAAGCCTGCTTGTTCCCTATTCCTTGGGGAATCATTCCTGACTCAGGGTTGGCAATGTTGCTGAGAGATTAAGGAGCACGCTGGCCTATGGTTGGGTGGAACGTTGTAGTGACATAGCTGGTTGCAGGATAGTTCTTATAAGATAAGTATTCTTGTCTGTTGGGGCGTGGACCTAACGGTCGTCAAAAGTGGTAACTTCATAGTTTTTGTGGAAGCTTGTAAGTGGAGTTGCGTGTCAAAATAATCTTAGGGGTGTCGGGGTTGAGTCAAAGCCCTCTTTTTGTAATTGTCCATAAATTTCGGGTATAAGCCCATGATTTTGTAATCGTGCACTTGTATAAATAGGCACTAATGTAAAGATGTCGAGGGTATCTAATGACATGAGGATCATCTGATGCGAAGAAGTTAGATATAATTTTGGGTTTTAAAGTCAAGTCCAAGCTATGTGTGTGGATGACCTCTACAGCTATGTGCGCAGAGGGTTTTTGTAAGAAGGAACTGCAGCTGAGTGCGTAGTTAGAGTTTGTAAGAAGGGAACTACAGCTGAGTGCGCAGCTTAGAGATTGTAAGAAAGGAACTGCAGCTAAGTGCGCATTTAGACTTGAAGGACGGATCTGCAGCTAAGTGCAAAGATCAGAACTGTTGTTTTGTAAAGAATTGAATAAAAGCGCAGTTCTGTGGACGTAGCCCCTACGCTAGGGGTGAACCACGTTAAATATTGTGTTGTGGTTGTTCTTTTGTGTTGTTTCTGTTATGTTTCTTTTCATGCATTGATAAGTAGATAAATGATAAAGTAAGATAACTACTGAATATTAAATTCACTGTGAATTCCCAGTTAAGGGTTAAGCAAGAAACTGTGTTTATCTAACTCCAAAGCTAATTAAGTAAAATTCGAAGCTCTGTATTGCATAAGTATAATTTGTTAAGGCTAAAGGTACACTAATATCCCTCTTCTGCTTGCATAAACCTGATTCTGCGACACCCCATAGCTATTTCAGGTGAGACTGCAACCTGTTCGTAGGTTGTTGCCGAAAGGGCCAACACTGTGGGTCTTTTTGTTGGTGCGAAGTTAATGGTATAAAACCCGGGTCTGCCCATATCCCAACAAATTGGTTCCGTTGTCGGTTGAACTTAGTATCTGCTCAAGAGGGGTTTACGTCGTACCTAGAGGGCTATGTTCTGGAGACCCTCAGTGAAAGAAATCGGTGACTAGATTGAAGAGACCTATTTGAAATTTGCTGAACAAGAAAATAAGGATCCTCATTGTAGCTCAGATGAGTTCTTGAAAATGTACGTCTTTTCTGATATTTATGAAATTTTCTTTGGTAGTATCCACATAGAATTGCACCAGTGGTTATCCAAGTTGACAGAGAGAAGGACGAACTTCCAATAAGGCCAGTTTCCTGACTGGACCCCAGCAAGAATTGATATATTGAAAAGAGTGAACAACGCGGTATCTCGAGCTGTTGATTTCTGGACAACGCGAACCCTTGAAGCATTTGTGACAGAGTTTGCCATTGACACAAGTACCTCTTTTAGCGAAGCTGAAAGACAGTTTTTCAAAGGACCAAGGGGTAAGTACTTGAATTCATTTAGTTTGCGAATTAAAATGCTCTTGGCTGAAAAATGCATATTGCTTATAAAATCAGATTGCTAGATCTAGTGATACTAATCTATGTTTGGAAGTGAAAGTGAATTCGACGAGCAAAGTGGTTTGTTGCGAAGTGGTAAAAGATATAAGAGAAATATTGAAAGTAACCCTAGCCTGAGTATTCATGTCGTAGGTCAGTCTACCCCAGTAATTTCCACCCCTCCTACTAGCAGTCCCCCTCCCTCCCCCCCTAGATCTAAAATGGCCCATATGAATGATGACATCAAACTACCAGTATTTAGAGGAACTGAATCAAAGGATCCAAAACAGTTTTGGTTTTTATGTGAAGTTGTGTGGACTGCTAAGAACGTTTTGGATCAAGATATAAGAAAAGCATAGCTGGTTACTTCTTTCATAGACCAGGATTTGACCTGGTTTATGAAGTTTTCCAATACTTAGAACCATGCCTTGGATGATATTAAAACAGCAATGATCAAAGAGTTCAAGAAGCCTAAATCAGAATCACAATGTATCACTGAGCTAAAAGAGATTCAGCAGAGGCAAGGTGAATCAGTTTGGGACTTTGATCAGAGGTTCAAAGTTCTGCTAGATCAAGTTAGTTTCACTATTGGACCAGCGTAGCATAAATAATGGTTCATCACAGCCCTATTACCTCACATCAGAACTCCACTCATGCAACAAGAAGGTTGCTGATCAGCAAGAGGCTTTGGAGATTTCCACGAAACTGGAAACAGCTCCTGTCGAAGATAATTCTGGCATAGCCCAAATACAAGCGCAGTTGGAAGAAATGGCTTTGGAGCTTCGCGACATGAAGAAGGGGAAATCTATTCGTGAAGAGGTTTGGTGTACACAATGTAGGATAGAAGGTCATGACAAGGAACAATGTCCTGCGTTAAGAAATTACCTGAATACTGGTGCGCCAAACCCATTTAACCCTAGTGTTCTATATTGTGAGATCTGTAGAACAACTGGCTAGCATCGACCTGAAGAATGCTATCTGCTGCAGAGATATGTGCAAGTACCTAAGAACCCCTATTGTAAGTTCTTTAATTCAGTTGGACACAACGAAGATGAATGTCGCATCTTTGACCTCATGAGAGAGCGAACCTATGATACTTATAGGGTACAAAACGATGCATAAGGCAATGATGGATATGGTTACCATGGTAGTACATCAGGTCAAGGTACTTTTGGAGGTCATGGTCATGGTGTTATGTCTAGAAGAGGACGAGGCCATGTTGTGTGCTATAACTGTAACCAAGCAGGACATCTAGCTAGAGATTGTCAGAACCCAACTACGACATGTAGATATTGTAGAGCAGTTGATCATGTGATTGAGCAATGCCCATAGCTGCTAGCCAAGATACAAGAGAGAAATAGTGATCCTACTCAGAATATTCAGATGATTGTTGTAGAACAAAGACCTGTCCCAGCCATTAACATTGTTACAAGGAGTGGAGCTACGACAAAAGTGCAAAATAAGGAGACACAGACTGACAAGGATTGGGTTCGTAAGACCCCAGAGAAAATCCCAGCATTTGATGTTGAAAGAGAAAAAGAGACATTTATGCAAGCCAAGAAATACTTTGCTGATCCAAGCACATCAGTAGCACCTACGCAACAACATCAACAGCAGCTACAGTCTCAAGAAGCTTCGATGGATAAATTAAGTACACTGTCATCATTTTTACAGAGTTGTATGAAGCTCTTAAGAAATCATAATGCTTTAAATGAGTTGCAGAAAGTTATTGCTTCTTGTGAACCTCAGCGAAGCTTTGGTAAAGAAAAAACTGTTAATAGAGTCAAAAGAAATGGAAGAGAAATGAGATTGCATGCTCAAATAGGAGAGTATGACATGACTGATGTCATTTTAAACTTGGGATCAGAAGTAAATGTCTGAACTAGGAAGACATGGGAACAAATGGGAAAACCTACCCTTGAATGGTCTCCTATACAACTGAGATTAGCCAATCAGCAGAAGATTGTGCCCCTAGGAAGATTCTCTAGTGTCCCAGTAGACATTGACAGAGTTAGTACCTTATCTGATTTTGAAGTCATTGAAATAATTGATGATAGCAACCCTTATCCAACCTTGCTAGGAATTGAATGGGAAATAGAGAGTTCTGCAGTAATCAACCTTAAGAACAGGCAGATGACTTTTAAAGGAAAAGGTTTGAGAGTCATAGTACCCTTGGATCCTTCTCAAGGAGAAAGGTACACAGAGCCAGTAAGAGATGAAGATCAGGATGTGTTGGATCATATCTACAACATCACAGCTAAAGAAGAAGACTATGTCAACCCTACTACTAAAGGTATAATGGATTGGCAGTGTAACAGTTCTTGCATGACAGATTCAGATGAAGGCTTAGAGAATTGGCAGAATAGACTTTATGAACTACATGGACATCTATGTGCAAGAATTACCAAATCTCTCAGATGGCTTGGTTCACAGACAAGAGTCTTACCTATTTTTGATGGCTTGAAAGACCCAGAAGAGTTTATTGTTAAATTCTCAAAACAAGCACCTGATTCAGAGAAAATGGAGACTCTAGATTCAGTATTTAGAGCCACAGCTACAAGATGGTGGAATGGTCATAAGAAGTATATTCATATTTGGAGAGCTTGTCAGAGGTTCCTTCGCCTGAGATTCATGGATCAACCTCAGGAGGTGCAAAGCAGGTTTAATGGTAAGACTAGTCCTCAGGAACATTTGGAGAAATTCTACGAAGCATGGAAGCATGTACCTCACGACAAATGGGTACATAGGTTTGTGCACACTCTGGAACCCATAGCAAGGAACTAGTATGTGGAGGTCAAGCTTCGCCATGGTACTGTAAGTTGGGATAGTCTTGTTGATAGTTTTGTGCTCACATTTTCTATTAATGAGGTTTGTCCTGCTTTAGACGCAGCTATTAGGTTGATCCATACTAAGGTGTTTGATGATAAATAAATAGTAGAGTACTAACCCATTTGGAAGGAACAAGAGGCTAATGCAGGAGAATGTTATAACCTCACAATTGACGAGGATGATGATCCGCACAACATTAACATTCCTGAGTCAGAAGGACACTGTGAAGTACATGACCCAGCAGTCAAAGCACCTAAAGTGACTCAGCCCTTGAAGACAAGGACACTCAACATTGGATCAGAAGAAAAACCTAAGTACGCTACAATTGGAGATTATTGGGATGAAGAAATGGTGAGCAAAGTGACCCAACTTCTCCATCAGTATCAGGACCTATTTCTGACAAAGTTCACAGAAATGAAAGAAATCATTGAGGCGGTGGAATAAATTCTGTCGTGGATTCAAGCTCGAAGCCATGTCGAAGCTAGTATCAGGAAGTGTCGAATGTCCTTATTATGGCGTAGCCAGAGTTACTGCTTGTGCCGAAGAAGGAAAGATCTGTCGGAGCTTAAAATACGACCGTTGGAAGAAATCAAATTTGGCGGCACCGGTACGTTACCTGTATTAATGAGATCTTGGGAAATCTACCACCGTTTTGACAAGATCTCTGTCAGATTTGGTGTCTTCAATGCATATTTATGACAGATTTTGTTGATGGATTCTATAAGAAGACACCCACACCCGCGAAGTTTGCATTTCACATTTTCTTGAGTTTTACAATTGAGTCCATGTCAGCTGATCGTGAGCTTCAGAAATTAGTGAGAGAATTTGAATAGGGGGGTCTGCAGAACCTTTTCATCCCCCCACCTACGTCTGCACCCCGTGAAGAAACTCCCCCAGCACCGCCTCAACCAATGCAGACATGATCTACCAGGAATAAATTTAAACCAGAAGTACACTTTAAGCGAAATGAAGACAGACACAAGAAATCAGGGCAAACACTGGAGGATCCCGAGATGAATCTATCTGGTTCAGTAGAGATCCCACCTGAAGGGGATGAGAACGTTGCCTCGTAGTGTCCACCATATCTCCAGCCTATTTGACCAGGAGTCCAGCTACCTCGGTGGACAAAGAAGTTCACATTATGCACCCCTTCGCTGCCACTGGGTGTGCAGTTGGTCGGAACCATGACAGGGAAAATAGATCGGCTTAAGTATGCAGAGCACGACCTGAATGACTATGGGAATTTTCCACAGTTCGCACTGAGAACATACTTGCACTTCGTCAAATATCCGGAGACTGGAGTGACATTACTAGAAGTGAAACAGTGGGCTGCTGGCTTGGACAAAGCTGGTTTGTTGAAGATGCCCGATGTTCCCCACTTTTGTCGCAGCACGCAGGTGACCATGGTGGTCAAGCAATTATTGGCATTGGTGCATGATGGGAACCTTTGGATAGGAAATCAAAAAATCGCTATCAACGGAGACCTCATTCACCAGATTACGGGCCTGCCGAAGGAAGGTCCTGACCCTAGCATTGAGTTTATGGGAAAACATGAAGAGGTGAAGCTAGCACACAGCATGAAGGAACGCTTCAGGATGACAAAAGGAAAGCGAGGGTATCAAACCTCGACCATTCAGCATCAAAACATTCGATTCGCAATTGAGATCTTAGCCTGCAAATTAATGAGGAAGTGCAGAACAAATGAAGTATCTTCCTCGATTGTCAGTATTGCTATGAAATATGCCGAAGGCTACAGTTACAAATGGGTAGAGTACATTGCCAAGGAATTCCTTGAAGATGCCCGTAATGCACAGGAGAAAGGTAGACCCTTTCACTATTCATGGCTGATAATACTTATTGCACTCGTAGGATGGAAAGAACCTACCAAGGCACAGTTTGTTGTTGTGCCTCTGAACATTCCTGGCGCAACAAGGTACGCATCCCTTTGGGTGTCGCAGGACAAAGCATCCTAGTAGATGACGAACTATGTGTTCAACTTTTATGAAATGAATATCTCGTATGAGATCTTGAAGACACCGCGGCTTAGTAATGAGCTATTTTCTCAGTATGCGGGAGTGGCCAATTTCAAGGCCGACATGCACAATGTCTTCATCCAGCACTACTACATTTCGATACAAAATCTGACGGTTTTTTCCGACGGCGCGTGGATTTTTTCTTTTAACCATGCCAAAAATCAGAAAGATAATTTTTTTTTTTGAAATGGTGGGGATAAGCGTCGCTTAAGCGACACCTAGGGGTGCAAGCGTCGCTTAAGCGACGGATATCCTCATAAGCGTCACTTAA
>LPNX011017348.1:356926-429826 GCA_001517045.1 Pseudotsuga menziesii | reverse complement strand
CTCTTGTTTCTTGATGTGCTTATGTGATTGCTGTGCTTGTTATTCTCTCAGTGAAAAGATCTTGTCATAATGCTAGCTTAAATGTTGAAAAACTAACAGGCTCCATCATTAATATTCACCAGCATGTTAGGACACACCTACTACCATCTGTGAAAAGGCTCCAGCACTTACATCAATAGCATGGTAGGACACACCTACTACTATCCATGGAAAGTCCCTAGCACTTACATCTACTGGCATGGTAGGACACACCTACTACCATCTAGAGAAAGGCCCTGCACTTACATCCACCAGCATGGTAGGACACACCTACTACCATTTGTTGAAAGGCTCTGCACTTACATCTGCTGGCATGATAGGACATGCCTACTATCATATAGGGAAAGGTTCTACACTTACATCCTCTGGCATGATAGGACAAACCTACTATCATCCAGGG
Source organism: Pseudotsuga menziesii (assembly GCA_001517045.1). Taxonomy (NCBI): domain Eukaryota; kingdom Viridiplantae; phylum Streptophyta; class Pinopsida; order Pinales; family Pinaceae; genus Pseudotsuga; species Pseudotsuga menziesii. Next base: position 429,387 of record LPNX011017348.1, on the reverse strand, counting down.
AAAGGCTCTGCACTTACATCTGCCGACATGATAGGACACACCTACTACCATCTCAGGAAAGGCTCAGCACTTACATTTGACCATAGGAGGAACCAATACTACCACTATGTCAGAAGGGCTCATGGACTCATCACTTCCTCTTGGAAGGAACCTTGATATTGAGAACACCAAGATTCTCCTTGAAGTACTTAAACTTCACTCTAGCCATTTCTAGCATAGAATCACATCATGGCTGATTACGTCCAAGGATAACCTGCGAGATTTGCCAGGACTGATTACATCCAAGAACAACCTATAGCATTGATTACATCTAAGCAACCTACGAGCTTCGCCAGGATTTATTCTCAGACAACCCTTCTCACCCGCTATGCTAGAACTCCCTCTTTCTAGAGATCTCAATCTGGATCATATACCAGAGCTTCATTGCTCTTCTCTGCATCATACAAAAATGCAAGTCAGATCAATCAAATCAAATAGTAGTTTTCACAAGAAACATACTACCTCCCAAATATCCGAGCAACTAGAAACATATTTTGCCTCGGCCGTACTCAGCGCCATACAAGACTACTTCTTGATGAACCAAGAGATCACACCTAATCTCATACTAAAGCCACACCCCCGAAGTGTTTTTCCTATCAATGGTACTACCTACCCAATCTAAATCCACATAACTCTCCAGGTTAATGTTCTCATTCGCCTCATACTTGAGCCCATAGTCAACTGTACCCTTTAGGTACCTCATAATATGCTTTGCAACAATTAGGTGAACATGTCTCGGATCCGTCATAAACTGGTTCAATGTGTTCACAGAAAAGCAAATATCTGGTCTCGTATTTGTCAGGTACATCAAGGAACAAATCATTTGATGATACATCGTGGCATTAGAGGAAATTTCAACTCAAAATGGGCCTTTTAACTTTAACTCAAATTCCATGTCATCATGTGTTAGCCAAGGAAATTGCTTTAAATTTGAAATACCGTATAGGTCTTAAACACTTTTTTAATATAAATGTGGGGATAGGTATCATAAAAAAAAATACTTTTTTGTTTGTATTTTCGACATATCTCCTGTATGTCATCATCACGTTTTTTCAGGTATTTCTTGTTTTGGGGGTAGCAGGTCCGTCAAAAGTATGCCGAGTGGGTACTCGTTAGATGCGAAATTTAATTCCACATCCAACGATCTCTCCCAATCGAAATTTGAGTAAAAACACGGGGAGATATGTCGAAAATACAAACAAAAAAGTAGTTTTTTTCTTTTCTTCCTCCAAAATTAATAAATATTATTTTATTATTTTAACTATTATTTTATTAATTTTTTTTAGGAGGCCCATTTTGAGTTGAAATTTCCTCTAATGCATCAACCGACTCTGATGAAGCAACACTCAATATCTTCAGGTTCGATGCCATAGGTGTGGTCATGGCCTTATAGTCTATCATCCTGAACCTCTTGAGGATCTCTATTGGATACTTCCCTTGTCCTAGGGAGATTCCATCTGCATTCTACCACACCTAGCCTAAAAAGTAGTGCATCATATCCAAGTATTTCATCTTGAACTCCGCAGCAATTCTCCTTCTTGCAACTTTAATGAGTTCCTATTTTCTGTCAAGAACAAGTCATCGACATATAACAAGAGCATCACTGGTCTTCCACCTTCAACCTTGAAGTAAAGGTTGGAATCCTCTTTACTCTCAGTAAATCTTAGACTCATCATTAATCTGTCCATTGTGTCGTACCATGTCAAACCTCAGGATCTTCTGCAGTCACTCCCTCTGAAGTGGAGCATCATTCTCCCTCCTCCTTTCGTACTCTATGCATTGAAATATTTTGTACTGGAGTGACAAGTAGCTTCATCTACTACTAATATTGTATGCATCCATCTAAGTTCATTGGATACCAAGATCCTCTATCTTGAACTTTTTCAAAACTTCTTCTCGCACCCATCTATGAGCTTTTCATCCTCTATAGGATTTCATCTTCAACCTTGTAGCAAAGGTTAATATCTTCATCACTCTAGGTGATCTTCAAGATCCTCATGTATGTGTTATAGCAAGGGTGTCTTCTGAGCTCGTACAAGGCCTTCTTTCATTTGCACACATGATTCTTCTTGTCATGTGTCTTCACTTCTAGTGGCTGCAAATATATCTCCGTAGTCTATGCCTTCTTTTTGTGAGAATCCTCATGCTACAATTCTTGCCTTGTATCCCGCGATTTTTCCATCTACGACATGCAGGATCTTGTGGATCCATATGGAAGACATTACGAACTTCCCCTTAGTTCTCGATACCGCATCCTAGACATCATTCTTCTTGAACCAATACTCTCCGTCCCTTTCTTCTTGGCTACTTCTTCATAGCTGGAAGGTTCTGCATCAATGATGTCACTCAACAGTGTCACATAATTGTACTGTGTCTGAGACCTCTTTCTTTATTTGAAATTATCATCATATTATTCTTCATCTTGTATTATTTCTCGAATTGTCGTCACTTATTCTTCGGAACAAGTCTCCTCCTTCTTTTCTTATAGACGATTGTACGTGATCTTTCCTACAGTTCAAATGCATTAGTTATATTGTTAGAAACATTTCATAAGGCATATTCATAATGGAAAATTCTTATGCATAAATATATGATCATGCAACTATTTTAGCCAATACAACATTCACCCATATCTTATGGAAACTTTCTAGATGCCTTCCATCTCTACCATGACATCATTGAGATTGTGCACTAATCCAATATGTCAGCAAAGAGGTTTCATTCTAGATAAGTAGTGATGGAGAGTTGTATGAGCTACTTACCCATCTCATGCATATTATTAGTATACTGTCATTAATGCAAACATTGTATCATGCATAACACATCAACTGAATATAAAAAAATGCATAACAAAACAATATCATGAAATGGCAATTGAATACTTATATTTATTTGTTTCATGGGTAGATTCCTTATTTCAACTTCATCATCTTCTTCATTCATAACAACATCATTTCTTATACAAATTCTTAAGATGGATAAGAGGTTATTCAAGAATTGAGTTCTTCGTATTCCTCATCGCTTGAGGGATCTTCTTTGAATCATGAGCGCTTGATCTTCAATCGCTCCCATCTTCTCTTCTCTTATTATGGGTCGAGCTTCATCTTGTGTGTGCTCTTCCCAGAGTCTGCTGAAGGTAATCACTTCCTTCTAGCACACATTCCTTGAATGAATGAATACCATGATACTAGGAGGCCATTCAAGGTAGTTATTCAAACTTTTGCATTCTCCACTTCTTCTTCTACTGCTTCAAGTTGTTCTTTGATTTGAGAGACCCTTATAAAGTATGACTGTATGGTCTCTACATTCTAGATCTTCACATTCTTCAACTGATTTCTCAAAGTCATCTTCTGATTTATGTTCTTCCCTTCAAATAGCTTGGTTAAGGAATCAAACATCTCTTTAGGTGTCTTTATGGAAGACACTTGTGGTATAAAGTGATCCTTGATTGAATCAGCAATAATCTTCTTGGCCTTGACCAAGTTCTTCTTGTGTAAGGCTTTTAGCCTCATATCCCTCTGGAATTGGAACCTTTCCACATATGTACGTGTCCAATTCATTTTGTTCAAGAACCAGTGAAATCATATACTTCCATTCTTGGAAGTTGTCAGCTTCACCAATCTTTTCATCAAGCTGGTGTGATTAGTCATCTTGAAATGATAACCTCAACTTTAAATAGCAAAATATTAGATCTTATCAATTTGAGGTGTCCGTCCTAGTTCCAGAGCTGGCGGATCTAGGGTTTGTTAGAGAAACCCTAATTTCCAAAACTTGAAATATTTATGATTTGGTTGGATATAAATATGGGCCTCTTCAAGATGATCTATCCAATGTACTCCTTTTGTAAAAACATTGGAGGGAAGCTCCTGGAACAAGAAGCCCTAGTTTTCCAATTTCCTCTACAAAAATTTGAGATATTGTTTCTATGTTATATCAGCAAGTATGGATCCTTTGTCTCTCAAATTTTGTATTAAGGTAGCCTCATATGTTCTCTTTCCAAAACCATAGGTTTTATCATAATTGGTTTCACCAATTGGGACTTATGAGAGTTTTCCCATGATGACTTATTTCATGACTATTCAGCATAGAGAACTTGTATGGACTTCCACGTGTCTCTGTTTCACCTTCAGGGTCTGAAATGTTTACCACAGAATGTATGGTCCATGCCCTATCTAGAACATATTTATAAATTCCATTTGGACCTTCGTATCCTTAGATATAGCAATTATCCCTAGGTGTCTTGTTTAGGGATGAATCCTGGAAGGGGATGGAACCCTGATTTGGAGGAATCATACCTCCCATAATATAGTGAATATGATGCTAAAATTTTTACACACGATACCTCAGGATTTTATCATTGGCTTGTGAAAATTTAGGCCCTTAATACTTATTCAATCCCAATATATAACGAATTTACCAAAACTACCCATTTTAGTATTTTATGGTTTTACAAGACCGAGGTCAAACTAGGGTTTGACTTTCTTGGAGTTTTACTCAACTTACAAAATTCAACCTTGGTCTCTAAACTTTTATTTTGGTGAGGAGAGAGATCCTATGCTGGGATCACTCAAAAATTCATCTTCTGTGAAAATCCCTAATTTCCCACAGCAGTGACTGAAAATGCCTGGAATCAAATTCTGCTTGGACAAGAAGATGTGCCCTTCAATGGAGAGTTAGCGTAACCTCCTTTTGCTGATGGATTGTGGAGAGAGAACCAAAAAGTAAGAAGCCCTAGATTCTGCAACTACATAATTTATTCTTATCACGTTAGCTCTGATACCATGTTATATTTTTATCATTTAAGCAATATGATGTTAGGATCTTATCTGAGAGAATAACATGCACAGCAATCAATCACAAGAGACAATAGACACAAATATTTTCCTCGGGGAAACCATAAAGGAGAGAACCCTGCAACTTCCTCAGAGATAGAATAAGCACCAATGGCAGTAGTAAAACCCAAAGATAAAAACATGATCTCCAACAGTTGTTCTCTCTCTCACTTGAGTGAGCTTCTTCTCTGCCACCTATGCGCTATAGCTGGGTGAGTGTGTGTGACAAATAGAGAGTCTCTCTCTCTATTTATACTAGTTTCTGATTTGAGAATTACTTACCAGGGCTGAAATCTCTAGGAGAGTCTAATAACCCTAGTGTCCCACAACTGTGGGTAATTTTCCCCCCCGATCAACAAGGAGGGTTAACCTCAATGCAATTGTGGGGACTATTGGTCCAACCTACAACTGAGGATTAATTTCAATGACTTTACATGACTTTATTATATTAATGACTCTCCTGATAGGAACATAGGGGTACAATAAAATACAAATGATTCTCCTGATAGGAACATCGGGGTAAAATATAAGATATACAAGTGAATACATTCTGAAGTTACAAATACATCAACTTCCCTAGCAGCAAAATCAATTTGGAAATCCATTACAAAGAAAGGTAAATGGAAATCATTTCTAGTCTATAAATATTTAAAAGTGAGAAATATTGTAGATTGGATAAGAAATTAGAGCAAAAGATCCAAAGGAGGTTAAACGTTCTAGAAATCCTTAACTCAAGCATTTTTGGTGGTTGGATATCTCTTGGCGTGGAAACTGGGAGATGGAAATCAAGCCATGATAGGAAGTGTTAGAATAGCAGAGTCAAGCTAAACTAGTTAACCTATCTAAGAAACCAACAACATATCATAAAGGATAAGAACATGAAAAGAAAAGGACAAGAGAACATCGATATACGTGGTTCACCCTAATGGGTTACATCCACAAGAATGTAGTCTTCTATTATCTCCAGAATGTCTTCCCCAACCTTACAAGAGAGCAAAGCACAAATACCCCAAAGACTATAGATGATGTACAATAGTGTCACAATAGTACCACTACTACGTCAAGAATGCATGATATGTATAGACTCACTTGACCCTATTATATACTAAGAGATGTGGAGAAATTACTCTCACATATTGCATGTGGGATAATATAATTCTCCAAAATAACCTCTCTTAATACAATACCATGGACAAATACTCTACACAAGTAAATAAACCACCATATAACTATGGGTTAAATGTATTACTCTTTTACATAAGATTGTAGACAACTTCCGACATAATACAAAGACATTATTACCTTCCAAGGAATATAATATATTCCAACACTCCCCTTTAATAATGGCTAGGAGAAGGGCCCACACTAACACTAAGGAAGGAAGGAGTCATTATTGCTTCCCCTTGATGACAACTTCCAGAAGAACCAAAGCTGAAAAAGAAGAACACTTTGGCTGATGGAATTTGACGATTAACAACTGCTTCACACTGAATCATGAAAGTGCACATGAACCAAGTTGTATGATTAAAGACCCAATAATAAAATGCCGAGAACATGTGATGTAATCTAGTCGCAAGATTCCCAGATCGCCACAAGAATCATCACAACCATACATTGTAGCTGAAGAACTCTGATATAACATCCACACCAATGTATACATACCTTGTGATGGCTGATACAACACAACATGTGGCTAAGAACCCTACAACAATGTACAAAAAAACCTACATGACCAATACACATGTGGATAGCAGACATTCTTCCAATCAAGGTGCAACATAAATATCTGTAGAATACCTTAAACATCGAAGAAAAAAGACCCCAATGGTCTATACATCAAAAATGATATCATACAGATGAACATCATGACTTTAACAGTAGAACATGGTGCTTCATTACTTTTGGAATAAGGTGAAAGCTTAAACAGAGAACTTATCTGCACAAGAACTTTCAAGATTAAAGCATATAAAGATCATAAAACAAAATTGCTCATACAGAAATGAAAATGCTTATATACCAAAGGTTAGCAAACATCATATAAAGGAATGGCAACATAATATGATCAAATAAAATATTAAATTGCTCATTAAGGAAAATGAAGTTACTTTTACACATTAAGTGTTAGCCACAACATATAAATAGTGAGCCAAATATTTCACTTGAATATATAAAAAATTATTCATCAAGCAACTAATCTGAAGCATAGGTGCATTTCTTATTAGTATGAGTTTAATATGCAAGAGATGAATGCCCTGAAAATGTCAATGCTTCCATATAGGAATGTTAGAGACAAGTAGGAACAAGATAACCTCTGCAATCATAAGAATAGAAATCTCATTGCAACAAGAACAAGGTGCTCATGATAAATAGGTCAAGATTTAAAGATTACTCAAAGCCATATAAATATTGAGTAAAAGATGATTGAAATAAACATGACATGAGACATGATCAACTCATGATATCACTTATAAAAAATTATGAAATGACAAGTCACTAATGGTCTTAATCATGGGTTCATTTCTTGTTAACACTATGTAAATATGCAAAAGACGAAATGCCTTGGAAATGTCAATGCTTCCATATTGGAATGTTAGAGACAAATAGCACAGGAACTAAATACAATCTCTGCAATACATGAAAAAAAACTATATCCCAAATAAATAACTTATGACAAGCCAAAAAATATGATATCACATAGATTAAAAAAATGATTTTATTTAAGAATTTAATTAGCAATAGCATATAATGTTCATAAAGATATTACTTATAGAAGAATGAAATTGTTTTTACACAAAGGTCAGCAATAACATATAAATAAAGTAAATAATGATCACTAGATAACACATATGAGATTGTTCTTATAAAATTGTTTTTATAAACAAAACAAAGAAAAGAACAAATTAATTATTAAGTATATTTAAAAAAATATTAAGCATTAGATGGTTTATAGCTATCATCATGACAAAATACTAGAGATCCATGTCCTTAAAAGATGTCAATATTTCCAAATAGAAATGTGAAACAAATATATAACAAGAACAAAAAATAATATCTTAATAAACATGATTAGAAGCAAAACCTAAATGAAAAAAATGAATAACAGTAAACTTAAATACTTTACCATACTGATCTGAATATGCAAAAAACATAGTTAGAAAAACAGTAAAGGAAAGAGAAACTTTTACTTACAACCATTTAAAAAACAGTACCCAAAAAAGCTCAGCCTTCTATTCTGAGCATGAAGTAGGATTCGGACTGGATGTTCCAATTCCAAAAATAGGTTATAATAAAAAATCCAATAAGAAATGGCCAAGTTACGGCCTTTTTTTATAAATGTCATTTTTATTACCGAAAGGAAGCCCAGAAATGCCCAATTTTCAATTTTGTTCATGTCGGTGGATCCAGAATGGTTGTTCCAATTACAAAAATAGGTTATAATAAAAAAACCGGTAAAAAATGACCAAATTACGACCCTTTTTTATAACTGTCGTTTTTATTTCGCGAAAGGAATCCCAGAAATACCCAATTTTCTGTTCTAGTCACGAGGGTGGATCCAAAATGGCATTTCCAATTCCAAAAACAGGTTATAATAAAATTCCAATAAAAACTGACCAAGTTATGGCCTTTTCTATAACTGCCATTTTTATAATCGGAAGAAAGATCTCCTTAAGGAGAGCATCGAAATCATGTAGATCTACAGAAAAAACATCAAGAAAACCTTGAAAAAATTCTGCAAAAATCTTACACAACAAGTTATGGTTAGGGTAAAAAAAAAATTGCAGAAATATGCCTAGATCTGAAGAGAATCCTAATGGCTACCAGATAGAAAACAAATCTACAACAAAATGACAATTCCCAAATGATAACGTTATTGATTGAAAGCTATAAAAGGTACTATATCATAGCAACCCACTCTGATAGCATGTTAGAATAGTAGAGTCAAGCTAAACTAGTTAATCTATCTAAGCAACCAACAACATATCATAAAAGATAAGAACGGGAAAAGAAAAGGACAAGAGAACACCGATATACGTGGTTCACCCTAATGGGTTACATCCATGGGAAGGTAGTCTTTTATTATCTCCAGAATTTCTTCTCCAATCTTACAAGAGAGCAAAGCACAAATACCCCAAAGAATATAGATGATGTACAATAGTGTCACAATAGTACCACTACTACATCAAGAATGCATGATATGTATAGACTCACTTGACCCTATTATATACTAAGAGATGAGGAGGAATTACTCTCACATATTGCATGTGGGATAATATAATTCTCCAAAATAACATCTCTTAATACAATACCATGGACAAATACTCTACACAAGTAAATACACCACCATATAACTATGGGTTAAATGTATTACTCTTTTACGTAAGATTGTAGACAATTTCTGACATAATAAAAAGACATTATTACCTTCCAAGGATTATAATATATTCCAACAAGAAGGGATAGCATTATGGGATGTGACTCTAGTGTCAATATTTCTTTAGATCTGATAAGGCACCATAATTCAAAATGGGCGAATTTTGTTAGGGATGTTTCTAACTCTTTTGGAACTTTCAGAAGCATGCAAAGTGGGAATATCGCTCTATGGAGCCTCTCAAACTAGAAGGGAATTTTGTGTTGAGTCTCTTATGAAGGGTAAGGTGAGACACAAGTTAGAGCGATATTTGAGGTAGGTTAGATGTACAAATATTGAATAAAACATTGTACATCTTTTACTAAGCCTCCTATTTTAAATTAATTGTTTCGGGATGTTTGAGAGTGGTTCCAACCTCAATGGACTTCATATTCTCACTACCCTCTTAGTGCTCACTACCCTTCCTTGTCACCTCACTTGAAATTGAATAAGACATTTCTCAACAATAATTTACAAATATGGACATTTTCTAGCTAGGACTTCAAAAAATAAATACAAATTATATCTGCATATATAAGAAACATAAAACAGAAATTACCTTTGTACAATTTTTTTTCAGGAAGAAATATCAGATCCTTGATATTCAATTGAATCAAAGGTAACAATAATTACAAGCCATGATACTAGATATCATAACAAGAAGCAATAAAAACCAACGTTCACCATTTCTGACATTTATCATCATCAAAACCTACAGCCATTACAAACCCAACAAGACAAGGGAGACCCCTTCCTCCAAACTAAGAAATACTCTTTAAGCTAGTCTCTCAAACACAATCAATAGGCAGCACAACAAGAGCCTTGAAAGAATATCTAAAGGAATCACTTGGGGGAGAAGAGGATACCCCCCAACACAAGGTAACAAAAGTACCAAAAAGACTGCTCAACCAATGAGAAAATATGGTAAGAGAAAGGATAATAAAAAATCTTTCATAAAAATATGTTAAACCAACATCAAAACAAAACAAAATCAAAAGAGCCTTATATTCCCATTTCCAATGATATCTCCATCCAAGTACTCAGAAAAGGAGAGATTTCCCATTTCCATGGTTAGTGCTTCCTTTGATAAACCATTTCCCATTTCATTTATGCAATCGCATAAATGAAATAAAGGCCTCCATTCTCTCTATAAGTTTCTATCACATTTATAGGGAGCACAACTCAATGATCAAGGTCCACCACCATAAGGCGAGCCATGAAATTTTCCCAGTTTATGATAACCTGGGTACCTTTGTACAGTTTAGACAATATGTACATCACAGCAACATCCTCTATGATGTTCCACTTACTCTTCCCAAAATCATCTTTCTCTTATTTTATGACTTTTACATTAATAAATGCATATGCTCCATACATTTTAGACATGAGATAACTATAGCCATACATATCCATTTCAACATTGGGACCATTCTTGATGGAGTTTTGATAAAACTCCCTGTTTGGGAAAATACTTATCGATGGATGCATCTGATATTGTATATTTAGAATATGGACAGGGTTTCAAAGTCTCTTCGATATTTCAAAGAGGCTTCTTCCATAGTTCACTTTCCCTTCGAGCTAATGAACTAAATTTACATCGACTTAAAATTTTACAAAACTATAGTAGCAAAGTTAAATAATAAAAAAGTTGTTTAGAAAATCCATTGAAAACAAACCTTATTGATTATTGTTATAGGTAACTCCTTTGAATCTCCAATAAAAAATGCATGTGTTAAACCTGTAATTTGTAGTGCAATTGTAGATTCAACCTCTTTGAGTTGGGTTGCCTCATCAATTATCAAACAGTCAAATGGTTCTGCCAAGTTCATGCATCTCTTCCCAGAAGATGATGCAGTTGAAAATACATCCTTGGCATGTGACAAATATCTCCCAGAGGACCTTCAACATCCAAGTGCTCCTCTTTTCCAACTAGTACAAGGTCACTCGAGGTAAGAATACATGGAAAGTCATCAATATCGGGGCACTGATATAATGGACTTCTAACTAAGTTCAGGAATCTCTTTGCAATTTTTGATATTGCAGCATTTGTTGGTGCACACACAAGTACTTTGTACCTCATATTTAGTAAAATAGAAAGAAGTGAAACTAACATTGGCGTCTTCCTTGTTCCAGGGGGGCCTTGGATCATATTTATACAAGGATTCTCTTTCCTTTTAATAGCATTGATTGCAGTAATTGTAGCAGAAATCTGAGAAACATTCAACTTGTATAACTTGAAATGCTTGTTTCTGAATATTTCTATATCATCTTCGTTTCCTTCGACAAAGGATTCATTACAGTCCTTCAAAACCTACTTAGGTTAGACCTCGTTTCCTGGCTTGTCCATTTAAACATTTACATTATAGCTCACTCAAAAACATGACCAAAAATAATTCTTTAAAATCCAAAAAAGGCCTCAAACACTGGGAGTGCATACTTTTGTATCATAGTATACTGACTTGGAAAGAACAGCCAAATTTGTTGTTTCATCAGCCAAGTCAGTATGTAAATCTTTCCAGATTCGTAAATTCATAGCCAAATTATTAAATCTAAATAAGAAATAAGACTATTAAATCTACAAATTGCACTTTTTAATAATTTCCTTAAAACAAAAAAAAAAAGTAATAACAATGATAAATCATGAGCTAATGCATTTCAGTGTGTCTAACTAATAACATTATAAGCACTAGCCCATTCAATAACATGACAATATTTTACATTGCATTAATGTTATCAATGTGATACCCAATAATCATAATGTGAGGTTCATACAAAAAATAATAAGAATTTCAAATTTTAGGATGCATTTCTATTTAAATAATCAAGGAAAAAAGAAAATATAACCTACATACTTAATCATGCCAAAAAAAATTCCAGAAGAATGTTGAGGTACAAAAGTTCAACTTCAAATTTGTTGATTCTCACTCAACCATTTATGTATATTAAAAAATACTGAATAAATTTCCTATCAAAAAAGAAGTTAAAATTACAAAACTTTTAATTGACTGTAATCTCTCAATGCACCAAATTCCCAACTTAGAGGTCTTGAGTTTACATCTTGGACTTGGACACATTTAGGACTTGGACAACTTCCTCAACCTTGGAAGCCAAGAAATCATTCGAATCCAACCAAAGCAACAACTCATTATTGTCCATTTTTATGAGATTAAAGGAGCAAAACAAAATTTGAATTAGAGAACAAAATAATTTTATAGGCCTCGCAAATGACCTGATGATATTGAACAAGAGGAAACAAGCTCTCCCTAAGAATTTTCTTATGTTGTTGTGTTGTTGTAGCAATCACCACACTGCTCCATGTCTCTAAGGCTTCATTTGTTTCTACAACAGAACTTGCTCTAGAAATAGTCGATGCAGATTCGTTCAATGCAGTTTGGGGTACAAAACCAGTCTTGGAGACTAAATTTGGTGTCATATTGTTGATTTATCTAGGTCATCCATAAGGTGTGTATTTGGAAGCCTCAAGATGCCAACAAGGCTGCTTCACCACAACATTCCAGAAAATAAAAATAAAAATCGTCACATAAACAATTCATCTCCTCTTCAAAAATCCAAAATTATTGATGAAAACCGTTATCAAAAATAAAGAAAATATATTAATGCTTATGACAAAGGAATTTACTAACTCGAAGTTTCTATATTTAAATATAGGATAGAATAATCATATTCTATTACCTATTGATTTCTAGGAATATATTCGTATGTAGCTGTGGGCATGGAATGTTGTTGCAATGGTGTCACATAAGCCATTGGTTGACCTAAATGAAGAAGCACAGGTCTAGTTATACCTACTATCGGTGTCATTTTTTTTCTCAAGACTATTTTTATTCTATGATAAATACAGTGCAAAATATATTATAAATTGCATACATTGCAAACTATTTTAGAAATGACAAGCATAACAAGAAAGATAAATTGAAAAAAGAAAAAATATATCAGATTCGGTAATTACAATTTAACAAATGAATTCTTGCTGCAGCAAGTTGCATATGTTGGAAACCATGTCTTTTTGGAGGGGCCAAACCACCTAATGGCCATCATCCTACTTGTATTAAATTGCGTGGATGCATGACGCCTTGACGTGGGGCAACACAAAAAATTGGTGGATAATACATAGCAGGATATTCACTGGGACAGAAGCCCCTCCAGGTCCAGAAAGGGTAGGTTGGGAAAAACGAGCTTGCAAATACATACGTCTAACCTCCTTTCATTAAGCAACAGCTACATAAATAGGTCTACTATGCAACATATAACCTGCATGTGCACTCAAAATTCAAAAGAGTTACATACTGACTAATAGATGAACCATGAGATACTAGGGTGACTCATCAACAAATGAAATTATTTCCAGATAATTCTGCCATAGCGTTGTTTGCTTCTTTTGTAGTTTTAAAGCAAACAAATTCAAATCCTCTGTTGAGTCCCTTTTCATCTGACATTATTTGTGTTGAAGTGATTGTCCCACAATGACTAAATATTATTTTCAGTTCATCATCTTCAATTGCATCATCAAGGTTTTTAACATAAATATTTGATCCCTAAACACAAATGCAAATCCAAACAAATTATAAGAGAATATTTCCCTAAAAAAGAAAGACACTTCAAAATTAAAATACCCACCTGAGATTTTAAAATCTTTTGGTGTTTCTCTTCGTATTGGTGTCACATCATTTTCTCACGCTTGGCCTTCTTTTGAGCCCTTCCAGCATATATGACCTTATTACCTAGTATTATAAGAAATTAGAAAAGAGAAGGAATACCAATGAAGACGTTAATGTTGGTGTAAAACAGAATAAATATTACCAATATATAAATATAATATTGACCATATAGACTTACCTATGTGAACACCATTCATGCTCTCCACTGTTGTTTTAGCATTATCTGGATCTTCAAAGTTGACAAATCCAAATCCTCTTAGATTGCCTCTTTCATCCTTCATTACAACTATGTTAGATATTTTTCCAAACTTTGAAAATTTCTCATACAAAAGGTCCTTAGTTACCTTATCTTCCAAGTTCTTGATATACAAATTGGTGAATTTTTGGTCTGTAGAAGACCCAATCCTATCGTTCCTTCTAATAAACTTTCCCACATATCTAAATACACAAACAAACAAAAAACAAAGCATTTAAAACATCTATATCTGAAATTTTAGATATCACTTCCCACATATCTGTGCTGGACAAAAGAAAAGAGATTGATAAACAATGGAAAAAAAGATTATGAGATATTTAAATTTTTTGTTCAAGCAATAAAATAGGGATTCACATTTTAGTCTGCCAAAAGAAGACTAACAGATTGACAATAGAAGGACCTTCTTGAATTGATGTGCACCAATTTCTGCAGGTTTTCCAATATTGCATGCCTAATGACTTAGGTGAGCATTTTCGTATTTATATGTGCCAATTCAAGATTAAATGAAGCTAAAGTTTTACATTTTTGTGTGTCAACACAATACTAAAGCTAATAGGGTTCTTCATAAACCATTTACATGGTTTATTCATTGTGACTCCATATATTATTGTAATAAAAACTTTAATATATATATAACTACCTTTAATAGGGATACCAGGTAAACATTTGGGATCTCCACTTCTGATAAAACCTAAGCAATGATTCCCATCACTGCCTTCAGTGTTTTCTTGAGAGAGTACCTCTACTTCAGCAAGAATTTTATTGTGTTGTCTAAGAGACCTCCATGAGGAATATTTGGAGTGGGAAGCCACCATTTAAGTTCATGTCTCTGTTGATTTCCTCTATCTTTGGATGAATTAGCCATGGATATATCCTCATACCAAATTCAATGTCCTTGAATTTTCCCAAAACTTCCCGCATGCCTAACATGGCCATCAAACACTGAACTTCTATATACTTTCTTCAACAATTGGAAGGAAATTGGGTTGTAAATATTACAAGCAACATTGCATGCAATTGGCATAGTGTTGTGATGTTTAATTGAAGGTCTAAGTCTTGGCCATGGTTCGGTAACCAATATCTGGAAAACAACAATTTTCAAAATCTTTACTAATCAGATTATGAATTTATCTATCCATTATGTTGTCTAAAGAGTCTAAACCATATATCTTATACAAATGAAGGACTGATAAATGGTCTAGTACCTGTAGGGATAAAAATTTAGAATTAGATATGGATTTGAGCTAGGTGATATTATTACCTCCATTTGGGTCTCATCCATTGAGCATTGGTGAGATGGCACAAATTCTACCATGTAATCAATCACAAAGAATAACCATAGCAATGTATTTCTCTCTGCAACCAGGGGTTCTAATCCCCAAATAATTAAAAGAAAATCAAACATACAAGTAAAATATATTTATATAATTATAATATAACAAACATTATAATATTGATTGACTATTGTCATCCTATGAGTAAAATGTAGTTACCATGGCTATCTACTATGAGTAAAATACATTTATTTACCAGTTTCCCCCTTAATATTTTCCTTTTTCCATATCACCAATCAAACGGCTCAATATTTCCCTAATACATAACACACTAGTAGTTAGGTAGACAAATTTGACCATCACTCTGAACTTTTGATGGTTTTCATGTGCAATGTGCAAGGGCATGCCTCCTCCTATACTCATACATCTTTGTAAATAAATGGGTAATCTCAACCAAGTTATGAGACTGGCTAGAAACTAGAGCTGGTGTGGATGGATTCTAAGATAAGACAATCTCATAAAGCTTGAGAAATTCCTTTGAGACCTAGTAGATCATAGTTGCAAAAACATAAACAAGTATCCTTAGTTCAAACATTCTTTGGATTTGTAGTCAATAAGTCCCACATAAACAATATAAATTTTTCTGAAGACTGTATTTTTAACATTGGCTTTTAACAAGTGCAAGATGACTCAAATAAAAATTTTGGTTTCCAAATCCTACTTGAGATGTTGTTAACCAAACAAACACATCTGTCCTAAAAAATGTCATGAAAAATTTAGTTGTCTAGAATTCCTTCAATCAACGGTACATATGTACTCTGAAGTTAATGAATTCAACATTATTTCCACATTATTTCTAATAGAAAAACATGCATACCAATTGATTTACCATGGATGTTGTATGTTGATAGCATGTAACATATATAAGATGTAACTTGGAAAGCAATAACAAACACTTTCATTGAGAGGCCTACGAAAGTTTTGAAATTACCTTTGTTATAACTCTTGCTAGAATGATATCATGTATGCTTTAATTCTCTTGCAAGGAAAGTGCAGCATGGACTTCCTGCAAAACAGGAAAAAGAGAGAATTAATGACCTTGCTTGTAGAATTTTTGGCAAAATGAAACATGGAATCAAGTGAATACTTGTTAAAACAGACCTGGTTAGTTGTTGGCAGTTGATGCAAAGTAAAGTGTCCTTGAGGACGATCCATTTTGCAGGCCTAATGATCATCAATCCTGGATGATATTTACTATTGTTGTTACTACTCTTGTTATTTATATGTACATATGTTATTTACTACTATTGTTATTGTTGATAACAATATGTATAAAAATTCAAAACTCCTCAATACAATATATAACTTGGAAAATTTCAAATTTGTATCCAGATGATGCTTCCTCATGCAAAATGAATACAACCTCTTGACAGAACAATGGCACTAGCAGCCACAAATTACATCTATGTACACATTTTTAAGTTGAAATATGCCTACTTTAGGGAATTATCTAAAACACAAAACACCTAATCTCTAAGTTACACTTAAGGTGCATGTTGCCATGAAAATTAACACCCCAATTGCAAGGACTCAAAGGTACTAGCTAAGTGAAACTATGGAAATAAGGTAGCTATCACCTACTTCCCTTCTCTTTAAGTCGCTTGAACCACTAAGGGGGTATTCCCTAAGGTAACTAAGTCAAAAGGTGACAAGGATATGTTGTTTCATGAAGAAAAATACATACAAAACATTTAGAAAACACATTTCAAGAAACACACATTAAGTAATATTCCATTTAAGTATTGAAGTAGCAAAAGAAAGTATATGAAAACTCTAACATGGGCATGGGCACCAAAATTTGACAAACAAAAACTTGTTTCATCATTTTAAAATCAATATTAAATATAATTGTTGAACTAGCCAAAAGTTCAAGAACCCTCAAGAACCATGCTTCAAGAAAGCAGAATATTTGACGATTGATAACTTCACATTGAGTTATTCCAACCATTCGGCATCAGAACCATTCACCACACCTAAATATAAGAGAAATTAAAATGAGTATAAAATGAGAATGAAATTGATACAAACCAATCAACGATAATACAAAAAATAATACTTTATAAATAAGCTATAAGATAGTATTACAAAATATAAAATAAATTAGAATGTTTTGAAAACTTCACCCTGTTGAAATTTTTAATGAAATCCTCATAAATTCGGTGCTCGATTTCTTCTAACTTGTATGTGTCATTCTTGATATTGTATGATAGGCTTTATATTGCTATAATAGATTCAAGTTGTATGAATAGATGATCTGTCAAATCATATGTGTACATGTATTTTCCCTTTATTCTATTGTACCAACACAATTTAAGCTCAACACCTTCAAGCATATCCAAAATATCAATGTCATTATGGTAATCAAACACCCTATTCCCATCCATCTTTCTTATTCTTTGAACTCTTCCAATGTACCAAGTCCCACAAGAAACGTTGTGCTTTGTAATTTGAGATACACATTTTCTTGTACTACGTTTAGCTACATCTATAGACTCGCTCTCAAACAACACCGCACAATCTGATCCAATTCCAAAACCAATTGCAACACCCTTTTTAGGGGCCCTCTCATCTCTCTAGAAGTATACTCCATTCCTCACTTTAATCAATCTATCTTTCGATAATGTCGTATTTCCATTCTGTTTGTGCTAGAAACTATTCCTATACTACTACAGGAACCAGATAGAACAATCTCAAAAATAAAAGCAAAATGAAATTGGTTTTTTTATAATTTTGGTTTGAAAGTTCATCAACAAGAAGGTAAATCATCAACAAGCCAACACAAGTACTGAATCATGAACTAATATGAAGGACTGGGAAACAAACACATAAATATAAATATAAACCATGAAGATTATAAACATAACACTGATTTCATCCACAACATATAAGCATTTGCATGAATAAACACATTAATCAAGAAATGAAGTTATACATTGAGTGGTCAAACAAACCATAAACAAAACCAACAAGGAAGATAAAATGGCTTATAATTATTTATATATTAGTATCAGTCTTCAAGCTTACATGAGATTCATGAGTCTTAGCTTGACATACATCCAACTCTAAAGCCCCTTCTTGAACAAAATTCGAACCCTTAAACTATACGTTTGTCTTCCTTTTATCATCGCCAAGGTATAGTAGTTCCATAAATACCTTCTAGGTCACGCTTTGAAGTAGTTACATCAATTATTTACATGCTAACTCAAAATATTTAAATACAATTAACCCAAAAGTAGCAAATCGGACTCTAGAAAATTTGCCAAATTTTTTGAAAAATGGGTCTCACAAACGCCTCCATATCTCTCGATCCATGATAGTTGTATGAAAACTGAGAGAGGTTGTTTTAAACTATTCCATCAAGAACAAAAATCTCTCTTGGGTTTTAAAAATTCCCCTTCAATTGATCAAAATACGTCTTGGAAATTTGTGACAAAAACAGGAAACTATTAAATAATTCAAACCTTGAAAAATAGGCCACAAATATGAATTCAAATATCTCAAACGATGACAGTTGTTGCAAAACTGAGATAGTTTTTATGAATGAATCCTTGATGAACACAAACCTCTTTGGGATTTCTGAAATTCATCTCCATTCCGTCGTAATCCATGCTCAAATACAATGACTAAAACATGAAAAACAAAGCATAACTATGCACATCATTTTCTTCTTCAAACCTTTGTAGCCACATTTCACTGTAATTTGGCTTTATGTACTTATTTTAGGAACTTTAAATATTTTCAACCTTCGTGTCTACAAGAGTAAGAATCACAACCAAAACTAAAAAACATAATATTCAAAACCACGATTTTCACAATGATTCTTTCAACTTCATACATTTGTCATGATCTATGAAATTGGGTTATGTACAGGTGTCATAATGTATTCAACAGGTGTCTGAATACTTCCTATTTTCTTTGATTGCAATGGCCATGATATACCCTTAATCCACCACTCTTCCAAATGATTCAGGATTCTTGCAGAGACTTATTGTATAGATCCTGAACTCTGCGCTATAGGAATCTCCTTATGACATTTTTTAACAAAGAGCTCAAAACAAGGGTTAGTCCTTGAATATATACCTTAGAATAAACTTTAATTTAAAAAGCATTTTTGGACTTTGAACGATATATAACACATAATAATCCAAAATAAAACTTAAGAAATAAAATAAATTAATTAAAACGAACTATAACCTATAAAACAAACAAAATGCATTTTAAAATTATTAAAACTTAAAACAAACTCAAAATGAAAAGTAAATAAGGAATAAACCTTTCAAAAACAACAGACAAAGAATAGGAACAATTTTTAGTCTTAACACATGGCTCCTACTAAGGGATAAAATCCTCCCGTGAGGTTCCAAGAACATGTAGACGAGCGCCTTCTTCCATCTTAACTGAAACTTCCTTGTTATTCTACAAAAATTCCATTGGGGAATTGGAGTCATTTACCAAATATCTGCAACTTTCTCAAACTCTGAACACATACCTCTCAAATGAAAAAATACTACTACAAGCCAGCATACTGAAAAGAATCTACCTACTCGTATGGCGAGCTTATTCTGCTATTTATACTTCTAATCGGAGGAAACAATCCAATCAAGAGTAATCATAGTTCAAGTGAAGCCAAGAAACCATTTGAATGAGAATCATAATTCCATGCATGCTATTGTTTGAGAAGAGCCACAAAAGATGTGATAAATGCGATAAAGAGTCTATAGGCAGCTGACACTTACGACTCAAAATAGGAAGTATGCCAAAAGTTGGAGCATTATAAACCTTTGAAAAATACAACTCCATCCAAGAATCCATCGGATCATGAAACTCATGCAAAATTATTCCTTCATGTTGTTCAAAAAGAATGGACTGCAAATGGGTGTCCTCAATTCTCAATACTCCATGAGATAATGCAATAGGAGAACAATATATAAAATCTTCGACTCTGTTGAGGTTATCCTGTTTTATATCTTCCACTAACTCAAGCTGACTGATTTCTAAAGAATGTTTCTTAACTAATGAGGACTGAAAGAATGGTTGCAGTATTTCTATATATCCATAAAAAATTGGCATGTTTTCATGATGGTTTTGAGCATCAAATTTATCCTAGCCATGGTTATTAGACACATCTAATATTATATTCAAAGTATCTACAGTCTAGCTGCTATCAATTTGAGAGTCAAAGCAATTCAGAACTTTTTCTTGTTTGATAAAAAGATTGGAATATAATTCACCTACAATCAGTTTCTGCTGATCATGAAACTTTCGATCTAAAACTTCAATGTCTTCATCATATTCTTCATAAAGTGAAGAATTCTCTTCCTTTCCATTGCTGTTCTTTTTAAAATTTGTCTCAAGAACGGAAACCAAGGGTCTTCAAACTGCTTCTCGGCCTTTGATGCGAGAGAAAGTATAGTGGAAAGATTTGATAACCTCTAATCATTTCCCTTAATGCTTGGGTTGGATTCACATTCATCATAGAAAGGATGATTTGAAAAATAATTAGCATGATCTTCCTCATCATTATCATATTTTTTATCTAGATTTGAAGTGACAGGTACATAAAGAGAAAGAAAGTCCTCTTGTCGTTCCTCCTTGGAAATAGATGATCTTTGCAAATCCAGTTCTTCATGGTTGCCGCAATTTCCTTTTGTTTGAAAATCTGAAAGCTAGGGATTTCCCTTAATGATTTCCCTTGGCATTTTACCAAAAGACAATGTATCATTGTGTTTTGTATCTAAAGAAACCAAATCTTCAGATTTATAATAATCAGAATTAATGATAATAGAAGAAGCTTCAGCTTCTTCATTATCCACTTCTAGTTCATATTTATGGGAAAACCTATCATCTTGAAAATAATTAGAGAACTGATGAAGATTGTGAGGGATCAATTCTTCCATATCTATATCTTCAATCTCATCATGCAATTCATATTCCTCACAACAATTTTCAAATAGAATATCTGTTGGATAAAATATTTGATAATGATGATGAAAAGCAGTATGAAACTCCTTCAAAGAATGAATGCTAGCAGCGGGAAGGGATTGACACCATTCACGAGCATGTTCTTCTAAAGAAAATATGAACATATTGATTAAGACATCCTCATGAACAAAATCATGTTCAACCATGCATTTATGAAAATTTAATAAGTGCTCACGAGGATGCTCATACTTGTTTCCTCTGAATCTGGGAAGATAGTCACCCCATTCAGTTATAGAAAGCACTGGATATGGAAAACCAGCAATATTTGAAAAATCACAGAAATCATACCTCACAGCCACAATGGCTTCCATGCTCATTGACATCTTGAATCAATGGAGTGGCCAACGGATCTTTCTTCCGTGGAGTTGCCAGTGAAAAATTGTAATCTAAACCATGTAACCAGCCCTTGTTCACCATCAAAGACTAGATCTATTGATATTAATATTTCTTCACTTCCATCCCCAGTAGAGTCACCAGATATTTCTGAATTTTCCTAGCTTCTTTCAAAATCTGTTTGGGATCTGTGACACCCAAATGTAAAGGTGAAGTAGGTTTCCCTCTTGTTCCAATCTTTTTGGTAGCCACTGTGAACCACTGCTTGGTGAAAATGTAGTCTAAAATATTTTCTGACTTTGTTCACCTCTCAAAATTAGATGAATAATGATATACTAGGGAATATGTACTTTAGTTACATCCCCAACAATGGTGCCAAAGATGTTTGTGCTAGAAATTGTTCCTAGACTACTACAGTAACAAGCTAGAACAATCTCAAAAATAAAAGCAAAATGAAATTAGATTTTTTATAATTTTGGTTTGAAATTTTATCAACAAGAAGGTAAATCATCAACAAGCCAACACAAGTACTGAATCATGAACTAATGTGAAGGACTGGGAAACAAACACATAAATATAAATATAAACCATGAATATTATAAACATAACACTAATTCCATCCACAACATATAAGCATTTGCATGAATAAACACATTAATCAAGCAATGAAGTTATACATTGAGTGGTCAAACAGACCATAAACAAAACCAACAAGGAAGATAAAATGGCTTATAATTATTTATATATCAGTATCAGTCTTCAATCTTACATGAGAGTCATGAGTCTTAGCTTGACATACATCCATCTCTAAAGCCCCTTCTTGAACAAAATTTGAACCCTTAAACTGTATGTTTGTCTTCCTTTTATCATCACCAAGGTAGATTAGTTCCATAACTACCTTCTAGGATGAGATTTGAAGTAGTTACATCAATTAGTTACATGCTAACTCAAAATATTTAAAGACAATTAACCCAAAAATAGCAAATCGGACTCTAGGAAATTTGACGAATTTTCTGAAAATGGGTCTCACAAATGCCTACATATCTGTCGACCCATGATAGCTATATGAACACTAAGAGATTTTTTTTTAAATGAGTCCATGAAGAACAAAAACCTCTCTTGGTTTTTCCTAAATTCATCTCCATTTCCTCGTAATTCGTGCTCAATTACAATGACTAAAACAGGAAAAACATAGCATAACTATGCACCTCGTTTTCTTCTTAAAGCCTTCTTAGCCACATTTCATTGTAATTTGGCTTTGTGTACTTATTTTAGGACCTTTAAATATTTTCAACCTTCGTGTCTGCAAGAGTAAGACTCATAACCAAAACTAAAAATCGTAATATTCAAAACCATGATTTTCACAATGATTCATTCAACTTCATACATTTGTCATGATCTATGAAACTAGGTTATGTACACATGCCATAATGTATTCAATAGGTGTCTGAATACTTCCCTTTATCTTTGATTGCAATGACCACGATATACCTTTAATTCACCACTCTTCCAAATGATTCAGGATTCTTGCCGAGACTTATTGTATAGATCCTGAACTCTGTGCTACAGGAATCTCCTTATGACATTTTGTAGCAAAGAGCTCCAAACAAGGGTTAGGCCTTGAATATATACCTTAGAATAAACTATAATTTAAAAAGCATTTTCGGACTTTGAATGATATATAATACATAATAAGCCAAAAGAAAACTTAAGAAATAAAAGAAATAAATTAAAACGAACTATAACCTAGAAAACAAACAAAATGCATTTTCAAATTATTAAAACTTAAAACAAACTCAAAATGAAAATTAAATAAGTAGTAAACCTTTGAAAAAAAACAAACAAATACTAGGAACAATTTTCAGTCTTAACACATTCAAATGACTAACCAAACAATATTTGTACATGTCCTTTCCATCGATCTCCACCACTGCTTTGGTAGTAATGTTTAATGATGTGGAATGACCCAGTTGAGAATTATTAACTAATTCATCCACAACTTCAAATGTTGAAACATTGTGATCCTCTATCCATGGTTTAAACCACCAAGAATCTTTTGTGTCTTTTTGGTTGCATGCCAAGACCTAGTAAAATTCCATGTACATCATCCAATCCTATCTTGAGAGATTATATTATTTTATTATATGTGGATATTGAATCATATTGTGACAAGACATCACCTTCTTGTACTATTTGTTGATGTAATTTATTCCAGATACTCATTTGTTTCTTATGAGATTTATTGAAACGAAGCCCTTAGGGATTCGACTCTTCTTCAGCAACTCTATTAAGGGTTCCAATAGAATGAATTAAGTCGTTGAAATAATATGGCCTCTCTAATCCAACCATGCCACCAACTTTGCTAAATAATTTCTCACATACATCTGACCCATTCAGGTGCAATGCATGTGGCAAGTTAGAGTATTGATCACAAAATAATATCATCAACAAAAATGCAAAGTGGCAAGAAATTTTCACATCTTGGTATTCCTCTTCTAATGAAATTAATGTTGACATTAGTATTTTCTTATTCTCTAACCGATCATAGCCATAACATGAATAAATGATGGAATCTTGAAGGATTTCACACTCTTTCCCAAAGAGTCAAACTAGGATAAAAAAAAAATTCAATATAGTCAGCAACGATTGCTAGATATGTCTCTATACCCAAGGTCCTCTCTATCCTGCCACTTGTACTTCGCATTTCCTTCAAGAGCCTCTGGACATGCCTTGAATAAATGAATTGTGATGAACCCCAGTTTTGGTGATCGATCCTCTCTATATCCTCAATTTTAATCTTGTGGTCATCCACTTTAAAAGCTTTATAAACCATTCTTACATGGTTAAAACAAATCAACTCTTCTCCAACAATCAAATCTCATCAACCACTAAACAAAGGATTCACTAGATTTTTTCCATTGTGGATGTAACCCTAGTCATGAATTCATGTTACTTTAAAGCCATCATACAACCCAGTTAGCCTCCACCCTTCCCAGGAAATTTGATATCTCATGTCTGTTGTTGAGTAATAATCCTTCAACATAACCATTCTTCTCCTAATATCCCCATATGAGGAATGACCAATAATAGGTCCTAAAAAATGTTCCACATGTTTCTTCCATAGGTCTTCTATTTTCTCCCATTGTCAATGGACAAAATTTGCATCAAAACTATTGCACGTTGGATGAACAACCACAACCAAATGAGGAAGCTTCTCATGTAAATATTTTGCAATAATAACACGTGCATAATGGCCAAGCACATAATTTTTGAAGGCATCTGTAATAATCTCATAGCCTGCAACGCCCTCACCAACTGTCACCAAGAAATGTGATTGGCACTTATGTTCTTCTTTCTTACCACAAAAACCCACCAATGTATCACTTTTTGCTACTCACGTGACATATTTTTTCACAATAGTTTCATCTTAGCAAGGCATACGGGAATTGGGCCCTCTATACCATGTTTGGATTTATAGGAAGCATAAACTTTTCTGATTGCCTCAAAAATGTACTCTTTCTCCCTTGGGATATATGTCAGTGATTTTCGAACTTGCCTTAAAGTCGTAGGTATCGAAGGGCCATCCAGATTCAAGGCTAATAAAGCTATGTAATCTAGGGCCTCCCCATAATTTAATCATCTCATAAATGGATTTAGTGGATGCACTATACCTTCTCCCTAACTTTGAGTGAACAGGGTTGTGAAATATATCTTGAACAAATTCCCAAAATGCATCTTTACCTTGTAATTTTCCTCCGTTATGAACCTCGCACACATCCTTGCAAAACATGAACACATCCTTCCTTCCTGCAGATTCAAACAACTTTTCCCTTAAGACCTCGTTCTAATAGACAGTGTAGCAACCTTTATCCTCTCCCACCAAAGATATCGCATTGTTAACCTATGTGTATCATTTGCGTCTCTTGCAACAATTTTGATTTCAGTTCGAGTCAAATGGTCCAACCATCTCCCTTTCCCTATATCTCTCCCATGTCTTTTGATGTTGCTCTTTATTTCGCAATATAAACGCATTCGAAATTCATCACAATTGGGCATCAACTTACAAAAATTGCATGTCAATGAATCAAAAGGTATTTTTGTTTCAAAAACCCTCTTGTAATAAATATGTTTGTATGTACCATTAATACGACATTCATTACCATAATAACATAGTGTTCTCCTAGTATGTTTCTCTATGGCCCGCATTTTTCCACCACGTTGTTCATCCATTAGAACCTTTGTGTCCAATATCTTCCCTCTTCTATCAAGATAGGGTTCCCAATACCCCCAACATAATAATATCAGGGGAGGCACTTTTCGTAGAATAAGATGAAAAAACACATTGGTTAATGATCTATTAACTGCTACTAACAAGTAATAACAAATAAATTAATGTGCATATTCAAATTCAAATTAAATTAAAACTTGGGTAATTAACACACCTGAAGTAGAAACCTATGAACTTGTAGAAACCCCATGTAATGGTGATGGTAGTGAAGGGATCAAGAACTTAGTCAAAATTTGTTGGGACTTTTCATTGGTGTGTAGACTTCTTCGGTCTCCCAACTATTCCACTCCTCAAACACAACTGTACCGTGTGAAGCCTCATCTGTAGTAGTAGTACTGTGCTTCTTTGATTTCATGTGTTCATTTAGAGAACTGACAATTTTAACACTTGTCGACACCAAAGAGAACCATCTATTGCATTATGTACATTCCACTCTTACTTTTTTCTTGTCCTCATAGTTTGCAAGTGTATCTTCCACCACCTTGAACAAATTAGGATCTTGCGTTTGGTTGAAATCATGTAGAAGTTTGATTGGTTGATAAATATCAAGTTTATTTCTAGCCATTGGTGTCGTCTTTTCTTTGTTACATGAAAGAATTTCATTAATTCCCAACACTGAAATGTGACATTGATGGGACCCTGTTTTTATATGATTGTTTTTTAAGTTACGAATTGTTTGCACTGCCAAGGATACTTCCCCCGTTCCATTATCAATGCCACAAATTTCACAACGGATATTTACATTAGGTTTTCAATTTTATGAATATACCTTGAGTGTCAGCTTCTCCTTGACAAACTCTTCCATTAAACTATTGAATTTATGTTCCCAAGATGTCAATACATTAGTATCAACCAGTACAGCTTGTTCCACTGACTCAGACACATGATCAACTCTTGGTTGTTTATGCATAGTTTCCTCCACATTCCCCTCAATGTTTTCAGAGATTGGTGTTCCTTCCATTACATGTGATTGCAATGTTTCAACAACCAACGTTCCTACTTTTCTCTTAATTCCTGCATTTGTTGTTGTAGGTTTCCTTTTTTTATCTTTCTTTGTATTTAAAGGAATTCCAATTGGGCCAATAAATTCAAAAGGATATTCAACGATTTCATCTTCCACAATTTCACAACGGATATCAGCATATGTACAACCTTTTTGACACTGGATTGTGCCAAAGGCACAATTATCTTCACCAATATAAATTGTGAAGTCCACAACATCACTTGGATCCATCTGCATTTCCATCCATGTGTACCTTTTAGTTGGTTAAGAAACACCTAAAATTATAACAATTTTTTCACAATTTTAGATATAATAGGGATACAAAATGAGGTGATTGCATCCATAAATAAATGAAAAAAATATATATTCAAATTTACACATGCATATTAGTTCAGTAATAAAACAAAGGGCTAGGAAGCAAGGTGTGAACTTTCAATTCAAATCTCTAAAAAGTATGAAGAAATATTACTATAGGGATGAAACACCTTGAAACAAAATGTATTGTCAGTGGCTTATTCAAATATCCCTCCCCAAACTGATGAGTTAGCTTCAATGTACTTGCAAAAGATCAAAAGGTGATCAAAACATAGAGACTCTGTTAATGGCATAAAATATTTCCCTAGAGACAAATTAGTTAATGGAATAAATTATTTTAGTGTTTTCTTACAAATTCAAAGGAAAATATAGATGTGCAAGAAGTTGTTGTGGAGGTTGCTATAAATTATCATGATGTGATGATTTGGTACCACCTAAGTGGGTATCCCATCGAACATACATTAGAGATGTTGATGATAATCTCACCAAGATGAAATTGAGGTATATGGGAGTTAAATGAACATCACGCTACCAACACCAATCTTACTATCGTAAATACATTCCAATGCCTTGTTCCATGACTTGAACATGGATTTTTTATCAGCCATGCTATTTATCTGACTTCGTGTGAAACTAGTAGTAGTTGTGTCAAGCACTAGGGAAAATTATCCAATACTTTCTTTAATTAATCAACAAGATCCACCTCCAAATTCATATAAGAGATTTGGAATAAGTACTTGTTCTTAAGTTAAATTCTAGTTTGTTCACTATTTTTCATATTGAAATGTTTACATTTGAGAGTACCAACCTAGACCAAGCCTTTCTATGTGCCCTAGTCATCAAACAAAAATTGAAAAGAAACCTATATTTACACCATACAATAACCCTAACCCTAATACTATCTCTAGCCCTAACATTTTTAATTCCAGAAACCATCATCCTTTCTTATCATGAAACTCCCATAACCCCAACCCTCACCTTAATGTGTCCCATCTTCCATGACATGGAAATATCACATTAATTTGTCCCATATTCCATGATATGCAAGTGGTTATGTTGTACAACAATTTTTAATTCCACAAACCATCGTCCTTTCTTATCATGAAAATCCCATAACCCCAACCCTCACCTTAATGTGCCCCATCTTCCATGACATGCCAATATCACATTAATTTGTCTCATCTTCCATGATATGCAAGTGGTTATGTTGTACAACCTGTAAGACAGAACTCAAACACAATGGCAAGACATAAATTACTTTCTCATGCAAGAGAACCATCCATGTTCTGTAATATATTAAGAAATGAGTGTCCTGGCGGTAGAAGATTCACTGCAGAAAACCATTCAAGATGTTATAGTAGCCAATATAAAGATTATATACATGAAAAACCTCTATACAAAACCATGAAACTATCGAAAACCAAATTAATATAATTTTGTATGAAATATTAGCTACTTTCTTAAGATCCTTTAGAACAAGACCTTAAGATATCAGTTAATTAAAAGTATGCTGACAGAAGATCAAGTTAATATATAAATAGACTATCTGAAAGCCTTAGGTTATTATGAGATCTAATTGTAAAGGGAAACTTAGCCTCTAGTTGTAGGTGCAAGAGGTCATACACAACAAAAGAGGTCATGCAACAAGGCATCAATCAAGTACCTAGTAACCTACAACCACAAATATGTGCAAAAAAGGGAAGGTAACCCTTGAGAAACATATGATAATATAACTAATATTAGTAGGGTAACCCTGTGATCAAGCCTCCGACATGTTGTGAAAAATAAAAACTTTCCCACTAGCAACATACAACTTGTGCTCAAAATATTATGTGGCTATATTGAATACTGAATGATGCCATATGATTAATTATAACTTTATTGTAATGGTTTTATCAACATATTGCTCATGTGCTTCACTTGCATCATAAAGTGAATACAAAGTACCTTGAAGATGTCTCTCATTGAATTCAATTGTGACTTGCTATGTAGAGGCCTTATTATTGAGAGTGGTCAAGCTAAAAAAAATCTTGAAGGTGGATAATATTTAATAAACCTAGAGTCCCATACTCACTCTTGCATGCACATCTCAAAATTGGGACAAATCCACTAAGTTTTTTTCTAAACACTTGTTATTAAGGAAGCTTGTGATAAAATTGGAGCCTTGGCTTAGTGCTTGAATACATTGCAACTTGGAAACATGACTAACCAAGAGATGGATTAATGAGTGTTTGTTGAGAACTATTGTATTAGTTTTCTATCTCAAGGAATTAATAATGGATGCACCAAGATGGGTTCCCATATTATAGAGATGCATTGACCTTTTCCCTTGAAAATTTTCCCTATAACAAGAAAGAATTTATGACAAGGATTTAAATCAAAATGATCATAAGCCTCTATTTGCAATGATAAATTCAATTATTTGAAATAAATATGGTGCCTACTGTGTGAGCTTCAAGTGTAGCTTAATATAAGAAACTGAAAGTGATGAGGGTACTAGCTAATGGTTAAAACTATTTCCCTAGACTATCCATAACTACCTTGCATTGATTTCCTTCAATGCTTGGAGAACCATTTAAAACATCCATCCCAATAATAGTTGTTGGTTTTGTGGACATCTTAGGTATCATATGCTCAAATTATATGGCTAACACTAAGTTGAGGCCACCAACCTTTACATTTATTTTCGAAGCACATTTGTTAAATATTGATTGTTGACCTTCTTCACATTTAAAGGGGAAATAAATTTGTTAATGACCCCCAAGTCAGACATTAACTTCCTCTTCCAAGGCCCATAAATATCATTGTCCTTCATATTTTCTAAGTTGCATAAAATAAATTGAGACAAGCTTGGAATTTTATACTTCGTCTGAATTAGAATTGTTTCTACCTATTTAACATGGTTCCTATTTCTATCTTGAGGCATCTCTCTGTAAACTCCCAAATAGTCAACCATTATCAATTCTAGGGATGGAAAAGCATGTTACAAGTTCTCGTAATGTGGCTACAGATACACCTTATGAAGCATGTTGGGCCAGGAAAAGTGCACAAGGAAGAACCTGAAGTGCAAGCGCGAGAGGAAAAGCGAGCATACGACAGGATAAAAATAGGTAAAGGATGGAAGGGAATTACAGAGAAGAGAAAGCTACGACGAGGACTGATGTGACGAGGAAAAAACACCTAGAATTGGTGGAGGTGTGGCAGGTAAAAGAGTTAAGGATGAGAAGCAGCAGGACAAAAGACTGCAGGAGTCAGAGTTGGCAAAAGACTAAAGGACGGTTTTTTTCGCCTAGTGACGATCTATACAAATAGGCTGAAAGACGTTTCTGCGGCTAGTAATGGTTGTGATCAATGTAATACAGGGATTTTGTGGCTAGTATGGCCTATCATCAATGTAATAGAATATATTTTGTAGCTACTTATGAATGTAATAACTAAGTTCTACTCAGTCGACCCTGTGCGGTCTTGTAATTTCTATAAATAAGAGGAACCCGTTTTGTATAAGGGTTAGCTTCAAGAAATAGTTTCAAGTTAGCTTTTAGTTATATTCAGTATGGTTTGTTGTTAGCCTGTTAGTTAGGAATTTAGTATTGGTTTCTACTAAGTTCATATTAGAGAGGAGTCTGATAGTAGTAGGTTGTTGAGTCATGGATCTGTAGATGAGTGCGCAGATCGTTTGTAGGAGTTGATCTGTAGG
Organism: Pseudotsuga menziesii; assembly: GCA_001517045.1. Classification (NCBI taxonomy): domain Eukaryota; kingdom Viridiplantae; phylum Streptophyta; class Pinopsida; order Pinales; family Pinaceae; genus Pseudotsuga; species Pseudotsuga menziesii. Next base: position 398,221 of record LPNX011017348.1, on the reverse strand, counting down.
TGAGTGCACAGATAGTAAAGTAGAAGAGTTGATCCAGGTTGTGTGCGAATCAATAGGAGAATATAGAAGAATAAACCATAGATCATGAGAGAAAAAGGAGTCTGAGTTGAAAGATATATCTTAAAACAGTCTGTGAGTCGCAGACTACAAGGTGCTACCTATATTTTTCATGCCAGATGAAGAGCACCTTGGTAGTTTTTCCTAGATGGATTTTCACGTTATTTGCTGTGTTAATGAATCATTGAATTTTTTGTTATATTTTAAACATTAAGCTAGCATTTCATTAGGATATTTAACTAAGAGAACAACAAGCACAGTAATCAAACACAAGAGACAATGAACATAGTGTTTTTCCTTAGGGAAACCATAAATGGAGAAAACCTCGCAACTTCCTCAGAGATAGAATCAACACCAAAGTGAAACCCAAAAACAGTAATATGATCTCCCGACAACAGTAACCTCTTTCTTCCTTGCCCGAGTGTCTTTCTCTTCCTTAGCTATGCACTACAACTGAGTGTGAGTGAGTGTGTGATAAATAGAGAGGCTAGCTCTCTATTTATACTAATTCCCGACCTGACAATGACTCACTAGGGCCGACTTCACTAGGTGAGTCTAACAACCCTAGGGCCTCAGAACTGCGGGGACTTTAACCCTTAGACAATAGGAGAGTTAACCACCTTGACTTGACATGACTTGTTTACATTATATAAACTTCCTGATAGGAACATCGGGGCATGACATGACTCAAGTACATTACAAATACATCCCAGAATAAACATCGGGTTACAATACATAAGAAATAAAAGTGAATACATTCCAAAGTTACAATTACATCAACACTCCCTCTTAACTAGGAAGGTATTCTCTTGACACAATTTATCAACACAAGTCTTCTTCTCTGTATCATCTGGATCATCATCGAGTATTTGTCATCTTCACCTTCAAGTCATCTATGTCTTCAAGTCACCTTCATCTTTAAGTCACCTTCACCTGGATCTGGATTATCACTCGAACTGGATCATCTCTACTCGATCATCAACACTAAATCTTCACGGGTGTTATCTCATGATTCTTCTCGTCACAGGAAGTTCTACAGAGACAGCCCTTTTTCATGTTGGTTGCAGGCCTACCCTCCGTGTAGGTATTTTCCAACACTTATATCTGACCCTAAGTCAGAATGGCCCACCCAGAACTTACATCTGATCATGTAGGAACCAATCCTATAATCATATCAGAAAGGCAATGCCCAGCACTCACATCTGACCATGTGGGAACACCTCCCACAACCCTGTCAGAAAGGCCCGGCACTCACATCCATCAACCAATTTCAGAAAGGCTCAGCACTTACACTTGGTCATGCGAGGAACCAATCCTCCATGCCAAAAGGCTCTGCGCTTACATCTAACAACCAATGTCAGAAAGGCTCAACACTTATATTCGACCATGCAAGGAACCAATCCTTCATGCCAAAAGGGCTCTACACTTACATATGACAACCAATGTCAGAAGGGCATGCACTCACATCTGATCTTGTAGGAACCAATCCTATAGTCATATCAAAATGGCCCCCAGTCCCAGACTGAGCTACCTGGTAATTGACCAGGAGCCTCCATTCCTAGAATGGCATTCAACGCTTACTTCTAATCATGTAGGAACCAATCCTACAGTCACATCAGAATGGCTCAGCACTCACATCTGACATGGAAGGAACCAATCCTCTCACCATGACAGAATGGCTCAGCCCTTACATCTGACCATGGAAGGAACCAATCCTCTCATGTCAGAATGGATTTGGGTCTCATCATTTTCCATTGGAGGAAACCTTGATATGGAGAACACCAATATTCTCCCTGAAGTACTCAAACTTCACCCATTTTAATGGATTTTTCAACACCTCAGCTATATGTTCCTCCGTCACAACATATTGGAGCTTCACTTCTACCCTCTGCACCATATCCCTGATATAGTGATACTTGATCTCAATATGCTTCGACTTGTCATGGACCAATGGATTTTCTGAAAACTTCACACAACTCTAGTTGTCACAATGTATACAAGTAGAATCCATCTAGAGATCAAATAAATCAGACAGTGGATTCTGCAGCCATACTACCTCACAACTAGCTAGATAAGCTACGGCATACTCTGCTTCAGTTGTACTCAATGCCACAAAGGATTGCTTCCTACTAAACCAAGAGATCACACCTAATCCCATACTAAAGCAACAACATGAAGTGCTCTTCCTATTGATGGCACTACCTGCCCAATCTAAATCAACATAACCCTCCAGGTTAATCTTCTGATTCACCTCGTACTTGAGCCCATAATCAATTGTACCCCTCAGGTACCTCAGAATATACTTTACAACAATCAAGTGAACATGTCTTGGATCTGTCAAGAACTAGCTCAAGGTGTTCATAATAAAGAAAATGTCTGGTCTCATGTTCATCAAGTACATCAAGGACCCAATCATCTGACGATACATCTTAGCATCAATCGTCTCTGATGAAGCATCACTCAATAGCTTCAGGTTCGATGCCATAGGTATGGTCATGGCCTTGCAATCCATCATCCCAAACCTCTTCAGGATCTCTACTGCATACTTCCCTTGTTCGAGGGAGATTCCATATGCATTCTACCACACCTCCATGCCTAGGAAATAATGCATCATACCCAAGTCCTTCATTTTGAACTCGGTAGCAAGATTTCTCTTCGTATCAGAATTCAACCCATCCATACCTATTACAAATAGATCATCTACATACAGTAGAAGCATCACTGGGTTTCCATCTTCAACGTTGTAGTAAAGGTTGGAATCTAATTTACTCTTAGTAAATCCCAAACTGGATAGAAAGCTGTTAATTGTACCGTACCATGTCCTTGGTGCCTGTTTCAAACTGTACAGGTCTTTCTTCAATCTGCACACATGAGACTCCATATCATGTGTCTCAAAACTGAGTGGTTGTTCTACATACACTTCCTCTTCCACTACACCATTCAAGAAAGCAATATTGACAGCCATTTGGTGTATCTTTCATTTCATCATTGCAGCCAAGTAAAGTACCGATCTAATGGAAGTGTATCTGGCTACAGGTGCAAAGGTTTCTTCATATTCTATTCCTTCTTTCTGTGTGAAACCTCAAGCCATGAATCTTGCCTTATATTCCTCTATGCTACCATCTGCAGCATTCTTGATCTTGTAGATCCATTTGGAAGTTACAACCGACTTCCCTTCTGGTCTTGGGACAACATCCCAAACATCATTCTTCATGATCAATCGATACTCTTTGATCATAGCATCCTCCCGTTCTGCCGCTTCTTCATAATTGGAAGGTTCTTCATTGATAAAGTCATATAGTAAAGCTACATATCCGGAGCAGCATCTGGTTCTCTTTCTTTCTCTGTGATTCTCTTCTGGAGCCCCATATCTTTCTGCACCTTGGATAATTTCTCGTACCCAAGCAGGTTTCCTCTTGTGAGGATTCTTCTCCTGAGGTGGATCTATAGGTATTTGTGGTTATTCAAATTATTGATCTTCTTCTTGAGTTTCTTCATTCATGGTTGTATCATGAATTATGGGTGCTTCTGCTTCTTCAGTATCTTCAGCAGGTCTCTTTCTGGATTTTTTGTAAGCTATGTCTTCATCAAATGTTACATCCCTGCTGATGTTGATCTTCTTGAATCCTGGGAAATATATTCTGTAAGCCTTCGAGCTTTCAGAGTATACCACAAAATATACCCTTCTTTCCTGAAGGATCTAGTTTTGTTCTTTTCTCTTTTAGAATGTGTATGTACACTGGACAGTCGAATATTCCGAGATGGATAACTTCTAGTTTCTTGTTGGAAAAGACTTCTTCATGTGTCTTATTCTTGAGTACTCTGTGTGGATTACGGTTCTGCACATACACCACTGTTCTAGCTGCTTCTACCCATAGATGCATGGAAAGATCCTGATCATGAAGCATTGCTCTTGCAGCTTCCATGATAGTTCTATTCTTCCTTTCTGCAACCCCATTCTTTTGTGGATTATAAGGAGTGGACAACTTCCTCTTAATCCCTGATTCTTTGCATAAGTCTTTGAATTCATTTGATGTGAATTCTCCACCATTATCTGATCGAAAGGTATTGATCTTCTTTTCTGTGTGGTTCTCGATCAAGGCTTTGAATTCCTTGAACTTGCCAAAAGCTTCATCTTTGTTCTTCATGAAGTAAATCCATGTCTTCCTAGAAAAGTCATCAATGAAAGAAACATAGTATACATACTCGCTTAGTGAACTTGATGACATTGGTCTGCATACATCGGAGTGGATTATTTTCAAGATTCATTTTGCCTTGCTCTCACTACTTGGAAATGTCTTCTTTGAATTCTTTCCTTTCGCACATCCTTTGCAGACCCCTTCATGTTTTGCTTGAATTTCTGGAATACCTTCAACAACTTTGCTTCCAAGTGGTAGTGCTCTATAATGCACATGTGCAAGCCTTATGTGCCAAAGTTCATTTGGATCTACTGTGTCATGGACCAAATATTGTTCTGGATGGCCCTTCAGTTTGTATAAACCTCCTTCTTGTTCTCTAATCACTATTGCATCATCAATAGTATTTCCTCTTGGCCACATGAGGACTTGGCCGTCTACAAATGCAACCCTCGTGCCTTTTGCATCCAATGTTGATATGGATAGAAGATTCTTCTTTAGTCCTAGTACAAACAAGACATCCTTCATTTTCATAGATTTTCCAGAGTCTAGCTTGTAGGAGGATTCACCACTACCTTTTATGGGCTATTGGTAGTCATCCCCAAGCTTCACCTTATGGGGTGAATTATGTTCGGACAGTTTCTCAAAGGATTCCTTGAAACCTATCATGTGCTTGGAAGTCCCACTATCAATAAGCCAATCTTTGCTTCCATGAGTGACAATTCCAGTGAGAGCGGATATCATAACATATTCATCTTCACTTGAGTAGTCTTCACTTTATTTTTTACTCTCTTCCTAGGAGGATCATCATCCTTAGCAATGTGAGCATGATGTCTTCTTTTGGATTTCTTCCTCTTCTCAGATCCATTCTTATTCATTGGACAATTTCTAGCAAAGTGTCATATTTCATCGCATGTATAACATCTGAGTTTGGATGGATCCCTTCTTACAAGATTGTTTTTCCAATGAGAATGCTTACCTTAGTGATGATGATTTTCCCTTATTCCTTTCTTGGAGTGTACTATGAGAGCTTGATCTTCACTTCCCATCTTTTCTTCTCGAGCTGCTATCTGAGCTTATTCTTGAGAAAATTCTTCCCACAGTCTACTGAACTTGACCAACTTCTTTCCAGCACAAATTCCTTGGATGAAAGAATCCCATGACCTAGGGAGGCCATTCAATGTTGTCATCACAAGTTCTACATTCTCCACTTCTTCATCTACTACTTCCAACTTTTCTTTGATCTGGGAGACCCTTGTGAAGTATGACTAGATGGTCTCCTCATTCTAGATATTTACATTCTTCAACTGGGTCCTTAGAGTCATCTTCTGATTGATGTTCTTCCCTTCAAACAGTTTGGTTAGGGCATCAAACATGGCTTTAGGTGTCTTGAGGGAGGACACCTGTGGTATGAGGTGATCCTTGACGAAATTATTAATGATCCTCTTTGCCACAAACAACTTATTCTTATGTAAGGCCTTGGCCTCATCTCCCTCTAGAACTGGAACCTCCTCATGGATGTAGGAGTCCAACTCATTTTCTTCCAGGACCAGGGAGACCCTATACTTCCAAGATCAAAAGTTATTAGTTCCCTCAAGCTTTTCATCAAGCTTGGTATGATGAGACATCTTAACTGAGAACCTCAAATGGAAATACAAAAGATTTAGATCTTACCAGGTCAAGATGTCGGATCTGGATTTGGAGCTGAAATCCTACAGTGCTAGTTCAAGAGCAGATTAGGGTTTTGCTTTTCCAGATTTCTGTCCAACCAAATGCTTTGAATTTGATCCCTAACTTTGATTTTGGGAAGGAGATCAATCCAGGCCTGGGATCACTAAAAAATTCAACTTCTGTGAAAATCCCTAATTTCTAGTAGCAGTGTCGGGTCCAAAACTGAAAAACCTCAGAATTGGATTCTGCTTCAACAGAAAGATGCGCCCTAGGGAGGAGAGTTATTCCACCCTAATTTTGCTGAAAATATGTGGAGAGAGATCCACAAAATAGGAAGCCTTAGTCCGCGCAGCTGCACAGTGTCTTCTTCTCAGGTTAGCTCTGATACCATGTTATATTTTAAACATTAAGCTAGCATATCATTAGGATCTTTAACTGAGAGAACAACAAGCACAACAATAAAACACAAGAGAATGAACACAGTTTTTTTCCTCAAGGAAACAATAAATGGAAAAAACCCTGCAACTTCCTTAGAGATAGAATCAGCACCAAAGTGAAACCCAAAAACAGTAAGATGATCTCCCGACAGCAGTAACCTCTTTCTTCCTTGCCCCAGTGTCTTTCTCTTCCTCAGCTATGCGCTACAACTGAGTGTGAGTGAGTGTGTGATTAATATAGAGGCTAGCTCTCTATTTATACTAATTCCTAACTTGACAATGACTCACTAGGGCTGAATTCACTAAGTGAGTCTAACAACCCTAGGGCCCCATAACTACGGGGACTTTAACCCTTAGACAATAGGAGAGTTAACCACCTTGACTTGACATGACTTGTTTACATTATAGAAACTTCCTGATATGAACATCGGGGCATGACATGACTCAAGTAAATTACAAATACATCTGGGAATAAACATTAGGTTACAATACATAACAAATACAAGTGAATACATTCCGAAGTTACAATTACATGAACATTTTTTGGTGAATGTTTAACTGTTAATGTTGAATGTTTGATTAAACTCGCATTATTTCTGGTCATTCTTTGAATGAATGCCGCAATATTGATAAGAAATGAATGGATGAATGAATGTATTAGTTCATGTTTAACATTATCATGTCATAATATAAGTCGCATCACGGACATTTAGTATTAAGGAATCAGTTGCGTCGCACTATTACACTAGGTGTTAAGTTGATAAAGGACAAGGTTGTGTCACACACTGGTTGTGGCGCACTGTTGCACCTCTGTCACAGAGTAAGAGACTCCATCCTTCCATCTCTATCAATATCCTTGGCCGCACACCAGGGGACTATGATCCCTCTCCAACTATGGAAACATGGTTCTGGAAGTTACACATTAAGATATCTCGGGTGAGACTGCACCTAGCTCGCAGGTGTTTCCGGCTGAGCTTGCTCCATCGAACCGATGTATTTGGGTGTTTTGTTGGTTTTGTGTTGTTGTTGAACCTGGGTTGGGTGAGTGGGAATGTTAGGCCAACAAATGGTTTCGTTGCTAGGACCATAATCATTTGAGTTGATGGAAATGTTGTGGCATCCGACAAAGAATGAAATCAAGGATTGGTTGGAGTATAAGATGTTGGAATTTGTGCAAGAAGAAAGCGAAAGAATGCGGTTGAGCACAGAAAAATGGTTAGACTGATACATATACTCTGATATTCATGATATCTTCTTTGCAGAGTTTCATATTATGTTGCATGAATGGTTGTCAAGGTTGGAAACTCGGGAGACAAATTTCCAAAGAAGAGAAGTGGTCGATTGGAGTGATCAGTTGGTTCGCGAGATAACCAATATAAGTAACCCCATCTCTACAGCTGTTGATTTTTGGGTCAACAGTATTTTTCAAGGGTATATTACTGAGTTTGCAGTAGACACGATAACCTCATATAGTGAGGCTGAAAGATATTTTTTCCAAGGAACCCGAAGAAGATGTTCGTTATCTATCAATACATGAATCAAGATGCTCATCTATGAGAAAGGTATTTTGCAGTTGAGCGGTTGAGTCGCATATCCATAGGAGGGGATATGTCACGGACAACCTACAAAGACAATGGGAGATGGTGAGCTAAGATGTTCCCAAGAAGTACAGAACCTGAACTAGAAGCTGGATTCCTAAGGAGTGGAAGGAGATTCAGGTCAGGAAAGAGAATAAAGACAGAAGAAGGAAGCCGAAGTCCTAGTCTGTTTGAAGCGAGTGAGTACAAAGTTGAGTCGCGGCTAGAAAAAGGGTCTTGCGATGAAGAGGAAGACTATAGCTCAATTTATAAAGAAGCATAAGAATCTGAAGAATTTGCAGAGACACCAAGATTAGGTCACAACTACATCACACCTGGAGTATCACCAGAGGTAAGGTCTAGAGCCTCATCCCCTGAAAGAACTGTTAATACTAATAGTGCTAGTACTACAACTAACGCGTAAGAGGGTACACCTCCATTAAATTATTCATTGGATAACCTCGATGCCAACTGAATGCCAAGGGTCGATATTATATTACCTACATCAATGGGTATGAAGCAGAAGATCCAGAACATCATTGGTTCATTTGCGAAGTTTTTTGGATGGTTCACCTAGTTCATAATGTAGACATAAAGAAATCACAGATGATTACAACTCTACAGGGTCGCACGCTGGACTGGTTCATGAAGTTTTGCATAGTACCAATAGGAACCCCATAGAAGACCCTTTGTGAGATCCAACTCACGATGATTTGTGAGTTCATAAAACCTAAATTTGAGTTGTAGTGCATCACTGATATCAAGGAGATAAAGCATGCAACTGTTGAATCCATATGGTATTTTGACCAATGGTTTAAAAATTTGATGGCCAAAGTTAGTTTTCAGATGTCTAATGTGTAGCATAAGGAGTGGTTTATTGTTGTGCTATTACCAGACATTTGAGTATCATTGACGCAACTAAATATTGTGTCACTAACAGAATACATAGAACTAGCGATGAAGTTCGAGTCCTAGTCGATCAGAGATGGTGGCACAGGAATGATGTAGATTCAGTCACAGTTGGCTAATCTGACAGTACGGCTTCAAGACATCAAGAAGGGTAAAGAAGCATGTGAGTACTTTTGGTGCACAAGATGTTGAACAGATGGACACACCAAGGATAATTTTCCATCGTACTTGAATTATATCTCATCAGAAGCACCTAATACATTGAGTACCCACGGGCTACCCTAGTGCTGAATATTCTAGACTAGAGGGCATCGTGACGAAGATTTCTATACTTACAGAATATTGTAAGTACCCCAGTCAACCTATTCTGTAAAATTTGTAAATCAATAGTCCATGATGAAAAGATGGAAAAGATGGTAGACACCTACTTGATGAAGAACGATGGGTAGATTCAAGCTGAACAGGCGCAACCACACTACCAGCCTGCGCCTTTACCACATAACTAGTATCAGCAGCAGTATGTGCTACAGAATCAGTATGCACCTCAAAATCAATACACTTTGCATAATCAGTACCCACAATAGCAGCCACACCCTTAGGGAAGGTGGGATGGCAATTTTAGAGGTAGAGGAGAAGGAGGATTTGGAAAAGGAAGAGGTCAGGTTACATGCTATAACTGTGGACAACCTAGACATTATGCTATAGATTGTCATGATCCTGTAAAGACATGTTCATACTAAAAAGAGCAGTACTATAATGTGGAACAATGTCCCCAGTTGGTTTCAAAGTGGCAAGCTCGGGCTGTCATAGGTCCTAACCCCGTGTAGAATTCGAACCCAAATTCAAACCCTAACTTGAATGTTGAGATGATTGATGTTGAGCTAAGAGATTTGATTGTTTTTGTCATAACACAAGGAGGTGTTGCGACTGGAGCTGATTAGAATATTCCATAATAACAACCACAGGTGCAACCTACGGTGCAGAAGAAAGTACCATTCAATGTTCGAAAAACATAAACAAATATTTTTGGACGTACGTCCATAGTTTGTAGACCAAGAGTGACCGTCGACCTCAGCTAAAGTCAGGGAGATTCCTTAACACTTCCAACATCTATTCCAGAAACAGATCCTGAAAAAGGTTAGTAATCTCAAGTCATTTCTGTCAAGTTGCTTAGCACTAATTCAAGATAAAGATGTTATCGCAGAACTACAAGCAGTGATAGAAGATACCTCAATCAAGTCACAACCTGGAAGAAAGGTTAACCATGTCAAGAAGAAATTCAAAATTGTGCACGAGTTAAGAATGACTGCGTAGATAGGGGGTCAGACGTCAATATTTTGACGTGACATACTTGGGAGAGCATGGGAAATCCGCACTTGGACTAGTCACTTGTCCAGTTGCGACTAGAAAATCAGGAAAAGGTCCTACCAATTGGTAGGTTGATTCAAGTCCCTGTCAATATTTAGGGGTTGAAAACATTTACAGACTTTGAATTCATCAACATTGTTGATGACATGAACCCATATCCTACGCTTCTGGGGATATATTGGGCCATATATAATTAGACCATTTTCAATTTCAAGAAAAGGATTCTATCATTCGAGGATAATGAGATGAGGGTATTATCACCGATTGATCCATTGGAGGGAAAAATATACGTTGAGCCTGTCTATGGCAAGGGACAGGGTGATTACCTCGATCAGATCTACAATGTCAGAACCTTCAAGGAATATTACATCAAATCAAAAGTGAATGGAAACCTGAGCTGGAATAGTGCTAGTTCATGCACATCAGAGTCAGGAGAGGCCTTGGAGAATTGGTAAAACAAATTGCACAAAGTCTCTATGAGGATATGCGCCAGAGTTACCTGGTCTGTACGATGGGTGGAGAATCAGTTGAAGGAGCTACCCACATATGAGGGCTTGCTTAATCTTGTGACCTTCCTCAGTCAGATTGAAGGACTCGTAATAGAGTCGCGACACTTATTTGTGTTAAACCATGTACTGAATTCCAAACCCGCTAGATGATGGGGTACGCATAAGAAATCCATATCAGAATGGCCACAGTGCAGAAGATTGATGGAAGTCAGATTCGAAGAAGAAATCACTGTCTTGAGTTAGAGGTATATAGGGTTGTCAAACCCTGTCGAGCACATTAATCAGTGTCACTTAGCATTTTCAAAATATCCACAACATGAATGGATCCATCATTTCATTCACACATTGGAAATGACACCCAGAAGTTGGTACACATCCATGGAAGTGTGACAAGGAATTCAGGATTAGGAAGGGCTAGTTAAGTGATTTGCACACACATTTGAATTTGTTAATGAGAAACCAATAGTAGATGGTTTGCTTTAGACAATTAAATAAAATATATTTGTTGAAATCCCTGTTGAACTGACAAGTTCCCATCAATGCAACGTGGCTATCCAACAATGGATGGCTTGTTACAATCTGGCTGGAGAACCAGATGATGACCCGACTAAAATAAACATACCAGAGTCGGAGGGTACACATGAAGTCAAAGGAAGTGGCATTTCGAGTGACCAGTTCCTCAAGCCACTGAAAATCAAGAAAGTAAGCATTGGGTTACCAGAGAACCCCAAGTTCGCCAATATAGGAGATTATTGGGATAATGATACCGTCACGAAAATCACAGACTTGCTACATGAGTTTCAAGACCTATTCCCTACTAACTTCTCAGAGAGGAAGGGAATAGTAGGAGATCTGGGATAAATCAAAATACCCCCGAAACCAGATGCTAAACCATTTAAGCAACGACCTTATAGGTTGAATCCAAGGTACAAAGAGAAGGTAAAAATTGAATTGGATCGCATGCTCGACGCAGATATCATTGAACCTATTGAGGAATCAAAATGGATCAGCCCTATAGTGATCCAAGATAAGAATACAACAGGAGAATTCAGGATCTATGTCAACCTAAGGAAGCTAAATGATGCATTCCTGCATGATCCATTCCCAACACCATTTACGGATGAAGTACTAGAAAGCGTCGAAGGACAGGAGATGTATTCATTCACCAATGACTTCTCTAGCTATCACCAAGTCAGAATCGCAAAGGAGGATCGATGTAAAATGACCTTTGTCATAGAATGGGGATGCTACGAGTATACGGTAATGCCCTTTGGACTCAAGAATGCACCTACTATATTTTCTAGAATAGTAGTTTCTGCTTTTAAAGATTTCATACATAAATTTCTTGAGGTCTACTTTGATGATTAGACTGTGTTTGGTCTAGTAAGAGACCATATTGAGAGTATGCGCATGATGTTGGGTCATTGTCGTCAGTATCAGATTGCACTTAATTCCAAGAAATGTATTTTTTGTGCACCATTTGGTGTGTTTCTGGGTCATGTCGTGTGTCGCGATGAAATTTTGGTCAACCCAATGAAAGTTGCGATTATCCTTGACTTACCACCACATACATCAGTCATGCAACTCATATCAGTGTTAGGACACACAGGAAATTACAGAAAAATTATTAGAGGATAAGCAGAGATAACTACACCTATCGAGAAACTGTTAAAGAAAGACGCAAAGTTCCAGTGGATGGACACTTGTCAAGAAAGCTTAGATACACTAAAGAACAAAATGCCCATTGTGCCAATACTTGTATTTTTGGACTAGAAGAAGGAGTTCCATGTCCATGTCGACACGTCATTTGTCACGCTCGGCATAGTCTTAACACAACCAGGTGAGGGTGCACTTGACCACCCTATTGCTTTTGCTAGCAAAAAATTGTCAACGGCAGAGAAAAATTACACAATTGTAGAGAGGGAAGGCCTCGCATTAGAGGAAATTTGAGGTCTAAAATGGGCCTCCTAAGGAAAGTAATAAAATTTATTAATTTTGGAGGAAGAAAGAAAAAAACTACTTTTTGTTAGTATTTTCAACATATCTCCTTGTGTATTTACTCAAATTTTGAGCGGTAGGGATCGTTGGACGCAAAATTAAATTCCACGTCCAACAATTACCCACACTGCATACTTTTGATGGAACTCACTACCCCAAAAACAATAAATACCTAAAAAAACATGATGATGACATCCAATGAGCCCTCCCGCTCGAAATTTGAGTAAATACACAAGGAGATATGTTGAAAATACGAACAAAAAAGTAGATTTTTTAATGACAAATATGTCAAGTCAACCATTATGGTTGACTCATTTAATTGAAATTCTATTGGTTCTTGAATTCCAACTCACAAGAATTTATTGTTGGCTCATTTTCTTATAAGGCCCATTTTAGACCCCAAATTTCCTCTAATGTCATGTTCTTTGCACTTCATAAGTTTCAACACTACTTGTTGGGTGGACATTTTAAAATGTACAATAATCATTCGGCTTTAAAATACCTGGTCAACAAGCCAGTGTTGGGGGGGTAGATCTATCAATGGCTTCTCCTATTCCAAGAATTTGATTTTGAAGTCATTGTTAAACCCAGTCGACTGAATGTCAGACCTAATCACCTATCAAGGATAGAAAGTGGTGAAGAACCAACCAGTCTAGCGGATAACTTGCCCGACACACAATTTTTTGCGGTCACCATGATTGGTGGTCAAAATAAGGAGTTTAACATTGTCATCCACTTCTTGAGCATAGGCTATGCACCTAAAGGATTCTCCACTACACAGAAGAAACATCTGGTTGTCAGAGTTGTTGGTTATATGTTGATTGTGGGACACTTATATAAGTTGGGAACGGATGAAATATTACGATGCTACATTTTTTACTATGAACTACAGTGGGTAATGAGTGAAGCACATGCTAGTGTCACAGGAGGACACTACATTGGAAAGGAAACTGTGTGCAAGATATTGCAAGCAGCACTATGGTGGACAATCATACATATGGATACTAAGAGCTTCTCTCAGCGTTGTGATATCTTCTAGAGAAAAGGAAAACTGTCGCACCACAATGAGATGCTGCTTGCACCACTAATAACCCTTCAAGCATTTGACAAGTGGGTCATTTTTTTTGTTGGACCAATCAGTCCACCAGGGAAGAGGACTGGCATGCGCTACATTATCATTGTGACTGACTATTTAATTAGATGGGCTGAAGTCGCTCCTGTTAAATATTGCACCGCTGCAACTGCAGCAAATTTTTTATTTGAAAATGTGGTGGCAAGATTTGGCTGCCTAGAAATTCTGCTCAATAACCAAGGTACACATTTTTTTAACAAAATTATCGTTGGGATTACTGTAGAGTTCCATATTGAGCATAAGAAGAAGACACCATATCATCCCTAGGCGAATGGAACGATTGAATCCTTCAACAATATTTTCTAGAATGCATTAACCAAAGTGTGCAACGTGTGCCAAGATGACTGGGATCATAAAGTTTTAGCTATGTCATGGGCGTACCAAACAACTTGCAAGAAACTGATAGGGCACACTCCATTTAGACTAGTGTATGGACAAGAAGTTGTCGTGCTGATGGAGTATATTGTGCTGAGCCTACGAATTGTCACGCTGGTAGAAATGACCGACATATATGCTTTCAAGCATAATTTGTCGTAGCGTGTTCATATGAAGGAAGAACTCTTTGTCGTAGGATTAATCCATTAAAATTTGGAGGACTTGTTTTGTTGTATGACAGTAAATTCTTCAAACATCTATGGAAGTTAAAGATGCATTGGTTAGGGCCATATTTGATCACGCACAACACTAACGTGGGCGCAGTGAAATTGCAGATGCTGCGTGGAACGTACGTCGCAGGAATGGTAAATGGAAATCACCTGAAACCTTGTTATGACGGCTGTGACATGCCTGGGTTAGGTCACGGTGGGATAAAAGATAATAAAAAATAAAATAAAAAATAAAACAAAAGAGAAGAGAAAAAGGGGAAGGAAACTATTCGATTGCACGTCTGCGACGGAAACAGGAGAATCGCAGTAAAAAAATGCGAATGACAACTGGACATCATTAAATCCCAGATACCTGAGAAGATATAGGAAATTATGACATTGAAGCATCATTAATTTGACGAGATATGAGAAGAATGACAGCATGTTTTTTGGTCCCATCAGTCGTCTCCACCATAAAATTCCATAAATGTCCTGACAAGTACAGCTCAAAAATCGAGTAGATGAATTGATGCGAAATGCGTCGAATGAGAAGCCCATGTGATTAACAAGATGTCGATATTCCACTGAATAATTGCATGTAGGTTGGGTGCATCCCTATAAATATAAGGCTTCTTCATCAAGTTTCGTTTTAGTTGCACATAGCAAAGAAGAGCGAACCAGAGCTTGTGAGTGAGAGAGCCGACGCTAATGGTTATTGATATTTCCAGTACCAGTGAGCAGTCAAAAGTTACCATCACTTAACCATACTCGATTCTTGAAGAGATCACATCACCAAAGGTATAGCAGCAAGAAGAAGAGCTAGAAATGATGGCACGACTGAGACAACAAACAATCTCTATGGTCGGTTCGACCCCTGTTCCATCCTATGGTTTGGGCTCTGCTTCAGCCCCGGTTCAGAATCCATCATTGAATCCTGTAGTTGTAGCTCCATGACCATCCATGCCACACACAAAGGTTCCAAAATGATTCAGTCCAAAGATATCAAAGAAACGCAAGGCTAAGGCTGTTGTGGATATGCCTGGGGAGGACGCACCAGACTCGCCACCACACAGAGACACGGGTGCCACCATTGAAGAGAAGAACCTATTACCACAATATGTTAGGCCAAGGAGAGAAGAGGCCCCAGAATTTAAGCTTCCAATGAAATCGCACTCTTCCTTAGAGACACCCCGGATCCCTAGTGGTGTACCCCTGCTGAAGGATATACTACCAAAGTTGGAAAAGATGCAGTTTGAGGATATCGATACACGCAAGCAAGCGTGATTGGAGAGAAAAAATTACATGGCCATTCTTCTAGTCATGTATCCTAAGCCCCAGCTTGTAGTACCAATGGATTGGGCTAGAGGTGTAGACAGTGTGGGCTTGTTAAACTTGTTGCTCATGCTGCACTTTGCACAATAGAATTTGAGCCCAAAATCCGATAGACGCCATGTCTAAAATTCAATAGACACCTATCTATTATTCGACAAAGATGTTTTTTTTTGTCCTCGATGGGAATTCATTGGATATGCGACCCCATGTCAAACCCCATCACCTTTTCGACAAAGTATGAAGGGAATATACCGAAGTATTTCACCACTAAGTCGTTGAATTTCTAACTCCTATGTTGTCGGAAATCTAACTTTGCCTTGTCAAAGGTGAGCCACCTCCCTTGTGGAATTTCTGACTTTTCTTGTCAAATTAGAGACGGATCAGGTGTTGTATTTCTAACTTATCCTTGCCGAAGGTGAGCCACCTCCTTTTTAGAATGTCTGCCTTAACCCATCAAATGTTCGATGACCCAATAGTCATATTTTTTAATTGTCCATGTCAAATGTGCGACAACCAAGTAGTCATATTTCCAAGGTTTCACGTCATATGTCTGGCGGTGTATCAATGAATCACTCTCATTGGAGCCCTGGAAACTTTGTCGGACGAGGGCCGCAAGATGTCGTATAACTGACGGTGTATTGTATATTAAAAAAAAATTCTACAATGAATTACACTGAGGGCCATGATTGATCAAATTTGAAGGGTAGGTCTTAATTTCTAATGGAAGGGCATTTATTCTTGGATCCTACAAATATTAAGGGTAGTATAAGTAATTGTACTTCAATTGACAAGTATAAATTACCTAAACCCTTCACACAAAAAAATGCAAAAAATAAATATTGTTGTTTCAATTTTTTACAATTTTTAATAATCGAGCACCCTTTAATATTTACATGAAAAAATGATATATTCTCAACAAAACTTATTTTGAACAAATTAATTTGTCATATGTGTATCATTAATTTTACAATTTAGTAACTTAACAACTATTCTATTTTATTTTTTAAGTTGGAGCACACTTCATTATACAAAAAACTACTTAGACTATGTCCTAACCATATTGAGGCATCCAAGTGCAATCCAAGCTTGAGAGATCTGAGAATGATAAGAAATGGGCACCTAATAGAAAATAATACACAAATCAGAAAACATTAAAAAAAATCCTACATACCAAGCAAGTTAGCAAAGCTAGCATAACCAGGGTTAGGACATTAAAAGTTTTTGTTCAAGAGTTGTTGTGAAAGCATACATGTATGGAATGGAGGAGAAATGGGATCAAGCCTAAGTCAATTGAATCCTTGCAACTCACTATATGTTTGAGTCTCAACAATTCGCCTTTTAAATTGAACCAAAATAATAATAAAAAGGAAGTTTATTAATGGCTAGATTTTAGAAAGTTCTAAGTTTGAGTAATTAAGGGCTCGGGGCTCAAAAATTTGTTGTGTTATGTATCAGTCCATGATTCATTGAATCAACAGTCACAGGTAGTAATTTAAGTAATTTAATGAAAACATCTAATGCATATACCTCTATGTCGAAACAATTTTCCATGTCAATGTAGGCCACTACCCTCTTTATTGTCTTACCAAAAGGCATGATAATGAGGAAGAAGACCTAAAATTATGGACTTTGCCTTCAAAGAATGCCTTGCAATCACATTTGTAAAGAGTGATAAGAATATCAAAACAATCCAACGTGTCAAATGTTAGTTGATAGTGTTAATTAAAGACTTATATGGTAAATTTAATATAAGAATTACTTATACTTGTCTCTTACTCTTTGCGTCTTGACACATTTAATATTTTATGGTTTCCTCTATGCCTTGACCCAATTTATATTATAAGGTGAGGGTGTGCATGCATAATAATCCTTAGTTATTACTATAAGATGAGGATTTAAAGAGAAGAGGGTGTTAAGACAAGTAAATTTTATATGTATTTTGGTGGTGCTGAGGACAAATGTTGTGAGAAACCACAATATTTGGAAGGACGGAGAGATAGTACATCATGATCATGCCACCCATCAAATTGAAGAGTATTCATGAGCCAACAATTTTTTTTTAATTTTATTAATAACCATTGTTTCTCCATATCGTGTGCCCTATGACACTCCTTTATAGCAATGCATAAATCGACCTTTGCCTAGTTTCTAATCCTAGCTACATATCATTATTTGTATTTGCATGACATCGAGTGTTATTTATAGTTGTCATGAGTCCATGATATTAATGCAAGAAATGAAGTCTTATAAACGATGACTCCTCAAACAGACCTTTTGAATTTCATTTTGACAAAAAAAGAGTGGGCATTGGTAGCAAGGTTCACTTAGGTAGTAGGCACAAAGTTTTGATCTCGTTTCAGGCCTAGTAGTAGACAAGTAGTTCTTTTTTGTTATAGTCATATTTGTTGACACATTGTCACACTTTATATTGCAGCCCCAAGTGACTCGAGATTCAGAGTCACATCTCGATGGCTAGTGTCTCGTAGTCACAAATGATTACTGGTCATCTTGCACAAGTAAGCAGTGAGTGCATGGCATGAGTGAGTGAGTGATTATAATTTATCATATTTCCAATATTTTGAATGATGAGTTGAACTGTATAGCATAGAAATTTTAACATCTTGAGAAATTTATATGGATGGGTAATTTCAAATGTTTCCCTTCTTTTGAAATGTTGATATAAATTACGCCCTTCTTAATTGCAAGGGTAAAAATTAGATTTTAATTTTTTGTTGAATGGAAATTTTAACTTTACACTTATGGGAAGGGCTTGAACCCTTTGGAAGGGCTAGGAAGGGTTCCCTCTCAAATTCCTTATATAAGTCTAGAAACATTCTCAATTCCGACTGCTTTATCTTGGAATCTGTCAATTGTTTTCAATCTAAGATTTGTAGGAAATATAATGTAAATATTTGATGTCGAAATTTCCTTTTACTTAAGACTCCCCTTTGCATTCTCAAGAATGAAGCTGCATTAGGAGGAATTATAGGGCTGCATTTTCTAATGGTGATCATTGCACATGTGATGGATATATTGCTAGATGTTGCTACAAATGATTATTTATTTGCATTAGCAAAGTATGCTTTGCAATATTCCATGTTTTCTAAGTGTAGAATGAAAAGGAAATTTTATAGGTGAAGTGGTGATAAACTCATTATTTTTCAAACGGCAATGGTTTTTCTGTCAGGTTTCAAATACAAGTCCAATTTGAATGTGAATGGAATATTTGTCATAGAACTATATATGTTTCCATCTTGTTATTATATTAGAGCATTGGAACCTTTTCTCTACTCTTCCAGCCTTGTCCTATTAAATTCCTTAAATAAACCTATTCTGTGATATCCTTAGCACCCCATACATCCAGACTAAACAACCCAATATCCTTGAGCAAGTATGGAATACAAATCAAATTAACTAAAGCAAAATATGTATGATAATTATGAATATGTTGCCTATAATATTTATAAAAAAAATTTGTTACAACTTACCTTGATTTGTGGAGTTTTGCACTGTCTTCTTTTGCTTTATCTTTCAAAACATCATTCAACATACTTTAATTTTTTTCTTGTTGCAATAATTTCATGTCAAGACCCATCAAATAAATATTTGCCTATTTATGAAAATAAAAAAACCAATCTAAATAAATACAATACTATTACAATGTAAATTGCAATACTATTCAACTATTCAAGTGAATTAATTGCTAATAAGAGATCACCTAAGAAAACATGGAAAACCAAAACGCTATGTATATAAGGCCATCGATCACATCAAAACACCATTTTTTCCTCTTGACTATGAAAATGTTTCTCAACGCTATCTGTAACAAGTTCCAATGGATGAGTCAAATAGAAATAGTAAAATTTAAACACTACAATTAT
Source organism: Pseudotsuga menziesii (assembly GCA_001517045.1). Taxonomy (NCBI): domain Eukaryota; kingdom Viridiplantae; phylum Streptophyta; class Pinopsida; order Pinales; family Pinaceae; genus Pseudotsuga; species Pseudotsuga menziesii. The sequence continues at coordinate 378,630 of LPNX011017348.1, read as the reverse complement.
AGAAATAATTGTTTTTAATGTATACTTCCTTACCATTCATTAAGCTCCTCTCTGTTTCAAGAATAATTTAATATTGTCTACTAAACAGGACCAACCATGTGACGGTGGAATCTCTTGTGGCCCCTCCCCCCACTCACATCACTCTCAATTCCCCAAACCCAATGCATCTACTTGCAAATAACAATTTATTGCAAATTATTTCACTCAATAGCTGAAAAAAAAATTCATTAAACCATTCATTAAATCATTCATGCATTCAATAGCTGAAAAAGAAATCATTAAACCATTCATTTAGTCAATAGCTGATAAAAAAAATTCAATAAACCATTCATTAAAGAATTCATTTAACCATTCATTCATGAAATAGAGGAAAAGAACATGTAAAAAAAATTATTATAAATAAGAATTACTCAAACTTTCATCAGTCACTTCCTTTTTACTTTTTTTCTCTTTACATATTTATCAAGAAGAGCATCTTCCGGAATCTGCTCATCGGTCTCCCTATTAGATTGCTCGCAATATTGAACTTGCGGCGAGGGGCTCTGAATTTCTGCAATAATGTCAAAATGTTTCATTAATTTATTTTTATTTTTATTTTTATAAATACAAGTAATTCATTTAAAAAAAAATTACAAAGGTGTTTTTTACTTGGCATGGGCACATCAGCATGTTCATCATTATCATGTACAGGCTCAACCTATTCAGTGTTACCTACATCTACATGCTCTGTAGTTGAATTGTGGAGAATTATAATTAATGTTCATCATCTGCAATTATCTATATAAAACAGTAGCATATTGATAAATTTATTACCATGAATCAAAGCATGATCTTCGTCTTGTTGGTGTACATCCTCGACATTAACGAGATCATTACTTTCTTGCACAAAATAGAATAAATAATTTATGTTCATTTTTATGACAAATAAATTGCATGAGAATTAATAAATTTTCATTAAACTATATAGTTTTTATATACCTGTGCACCAGATGGATCAGCAGAAGATCGTGTAGTATTCCCAGACAAGATTTTTCGGTGTTCAACAACATCTTCAAAGTCGTGTTGGAAGCCAAGATTCATATATTCCGTAGTGGGAAATTCTTTGAATCGATCGGCCTACATATTTGCATGATGTCATTAATTTTACCATTTTCCCGGAATAAAACGAAAATAATTTTCTATACATTATTTGGATGCAGTATCGGGTTTTTGATACTTACAATTCAGGCCGCCAAATTTGAATAACCACTAGGCCCAAGCTTGTGTTGATCATTTTTTTCCAGTCTTGCCTTGGTGGCCTTTGATGTGTCCAACAGCCTAATCAAGTGTTGAATTACGTTAGTCGATGTTCCAAATTCGATATAAAAATTAATAATAATAAGGATTACCATTACATTGTGGAACGTATTACATACCTCCCTATTCCTAATGGTATATTTCCTGCTTTTCTCAGACCCTTCTCTTTTCCATCTTCCACTAGGGCTTTCCACTCCCTTCATGGAATCATCGAAGGGTGCTCATACCTAGGTTTCTTCTCTAGGTGAACCCTATATTGGTCTCGAACAATCTTCAGATGCTATCCAGCCTTCTATAGGACCTTCGATGTATCGAAGGTATCTTTTCTAAATAGACCAACCAACCGATTAGTTAGCTCATCCTTTAAATCTTTTTCCTGTCTGTCCCACCTTGTGTGGATGCTGGGCCTGAATATCTCCAAGGCCAAATCATTTAGATTTTTATAAAATACATCATTTCTTGCAAAACAATCATGCCATCATTAGTCAACATTAAAAAAATTATCGGTATATTAGAAATAAATTATAAAAATTAAATTTAACAATCTATAATTACCTGGAATATTCTCTATATTTATTGAAACGAATTCATCGTTCACCAAAAAATTTGTCACTATTGAGCCAGTGCTAGTGAGACAAGAATATCCTGGAAATGTTGCTTTAGCATCAACATTAGTATCAAACCCTGCATCCACCCCTTCTTCTGCAGCATCTGTTATGGGTTAGTCAGCATCAGCTGCACCCTCTGCTACCCTTGGGGGTGTCACAAAGCGTGTTTCCGACTGTTCAGTGGGAAAAAAGGGTGCATTATGTGTGTTCATGGAGTGGTTTGGTCACTGGTACCAACACCGCCTTCACCACCAATGTTAAACCGCAGAATTTCCTGTAAATACAAACCATTGTACTATAAGTTCAATATCATATAAAATTATAAATTATAAAGTTCTAAATAAATTTACATTATTATTCCAGAACTTACTTTCAATTTTCAACATGTCTGGATCAACATTTGAATATTTGATTTGATCTCATCTGTTTGTGGAACTGTCAATGCCATAAGTGTGGAAATTGAACCCAGGCGTTAGAACAATTACACTTACAACAATTGCCAATTACACATGCAAATTACTCACAAAAGGAGACTGAATATGGAGCAGAACACTAATATGTATTGAATAAGTGTACAATATCCAACCCTGTGAATTCATAGGCTTCCACAATAAATAATTACATGAGAGATTCAAATGCATAAGGATGCATTCGAATTTGGTCAAAAGTAGGCTTACTAAATCTAAGCAAATCCGCATAGGTGCATAAAGCACTTTCCAAATCTATCTAGGAGCTCACAAATTGGAAAAATCAATTAGGAAAGCTAATAGATGGTGGAAGGACAACTCATACATGATTTTCATAGGAGAAAAGAGTGGAGGATGATGAGGACAAAAAACAAGTTAACTTCACCTAGTCAAACTTTCCAAATTGCCTTAAAACTCAAAAAAAGCAGGCAATAAAGAAAAAAAAGAAGACATGCGCTAAGGAGGCTAGGAATAAAGCAGATTTGATTCCAAGAGGTTTACCAAGCACTCTATGACTCAAATTTATCAAGTTTTACCACTATGTATGTGTGGAGGACAACTTGCATAAGGTGGAATATGGAAACTAGGCAAATAAGACAAAAATTGGATTAATTAATGTCTAAGGTAGCTAACTATAGGTTGATTATTCTAACACCCCCCCTTAAGCCTGAATTATGAGTAAAATATCAAAAAATTATAGGGCCTAGCAACAAGTCTTAGTCACCCTTTACATACTGCATGTCCATTTAACCAAGGAAAGAGGAAAAAACCCAGTGGGAAAAATCCTCCCTTAAACATGGACAGTAAAACAAAATTTGGAAATCTTGTCATCACTCATGCTTCACAACATGATCAGAAATCCCCAGTAGTGATTTGAGATTGCTGAATGTCTTCTCACAAAAAAATTTGGTGAAGATATCGGCTACTTGTTCTGAAGATGAACAGAAGAGTAGGTGAATGGTGCCATCATGCACAAGTTGTCTGATGTAGTGCATATGGATCTCAATGTGTTTGGTTCTCTGATTCTGAACTAGATCATTGCAGATTTGAATGGTACTCTAATTATCACAATAGATAGTAGTTGAGTATTCTGATTCAAAGCCACACTCTCCAAGTAACCCCTGCAACCATAAACATTGAGTTGATGCATTTACAACTCCTCTGTACTTTGCTTCTAGAGATGAGAGTGCAATGGCACTTTGTTTCTTGCTTGACCAGCTGATTGGCCCTTCAGCAAGCATGAAAACATATCTTGATGTTGAATTTCGATCTGTGTTGTCACCTTCCCAATCACTGTCAGTAAACCCAATCAAATCAAGATCAGATTTAGCTTTGTAGAAGATCCCATGAGTCCTTGTTCCCTGAACAAACTTAAGGATCCTTTTCGCTGCTCTCCAATGGATCTCATGAGGCTGATCCATGTATCTTGAAGCCACACTTACTACATAATAAATATCAGTTCTAGTATGTGTAAGATACAATAAACATCCAATCAATTGCCTATACAGTGTATTGTTTACCATAGGTGAAGAATCAGCTTCTTCAAGCTTAACTCCTAAAAGGAAAGGAGTCTTGCTTGGCTTGTAGTCCTTCATATTTAATTTGTTCAGAAAATCTAAGGCATACTTGGACTGATGTACTTTGATTCCTTCTTTGGTTTGAGCAATCTCAAGCCCCAATAATTGGTTCAATAATCCCAAATCAGTCATTGAGAAGGCATGGTTCATTGCATCCTTCAAGATGGCAATTTCATCCTATGAGCTTCCTGTAATGAGAAGGTCATCAACATACAAAAAAATGGTCATTAATGAACCATGAATCTGCTTCAAATAGAAATTTGGATCTGACTTGCATCGAAAAAAATTCAGTGATAGCAGAAAGCTATCAATCTTGGCATACCAAGCCCTGGGGGCTTGCTTAAGCCCATACAATGACTTCTTTAGCCTGCACACAAGAGATGGGTTAGTAGCAAATCCTTGAGGCTGCTGCATGTAAATCTCTTCAGTGAGATCTCCATTCAGGAAATCACACTTCACATCCATGTGGTGTACCTCCCACTACTTTGAAGCTGCAATGGCTAAGGCTAGCCTGATGGAGTCCATCTTTGCCACTGGTGCAAAGGTCTCATTTTAGTCTATGCCATGTACCTGTGAGTAGCCCTTGGCTACCAATCTAAATTTTTACTTCATAGGTGAACCATCAGCAGCAAATTTGGTTTTGTACACCCACTTACAGTGAACTAGCTTCCTCCCTGGGGGAAGATCAACCAGCTCCCAAGTGTTGCTCTTCTAGAGTGAGCTTAACTCTTCTTCCATGGATGTTTTCCATATTGGATCATTTGCTGCATCTTCATATGTCTATGGGTCTGATTCAATCATCAGATAGCATTTCTCTGCAAACATAGGATCTTTCATGCACAAAGCACTCTCAAACTGAGATCTAGTCCTCCTAGGATCATTAGGATTTCCAGCTAGTTATCCAGCTGCATGAATGGTCTTGGCTGCCCATTTTGGTCTTGTAGGAATGTTAGGATATGCAATTAAATCATCATTATTAGACATATCAGAATCAGTATGTTCAACTATCTCTTCACTTACATTCAAAGGTTCTGTTGGTGAAGAGGATTCTCCAACTTCCACTGCTGCTAGGGGCTCTTCTTGAAACTGAACACACCTTTCAATGAAGGATTTGTTTGTGTTCAACTTGATCAGCTTGTACCCTTTTGAATCTTTAGAGTATCTAACAAATAGACACTCTTGGATTTGGGGCTGCAAAGCCTTCCTCTTTTCTGTTGGAATTCTAGCCCAAGCCCTTGAGCCAAAAATCCTGAAATGGGTCACATCTGGGTTGTGCCCACTCCATGCTTCAAAAGGAGTCATACCATAAATTTTTTTATGAGGAAACGTATTCTGGATATAGGCTGCACAGTTTATAGCTTCGGCCCAAAACTTTGGTGGCAAAGTCTTAGCCTCCATCATGCAGGTTGCCATCTCTTTCAGTGATCTGTTCTTCCTCTCAGCAACACCATTCTACTATGGTGTGTAAGGGATAGAATCCTGCATCTGAATACCTACATATGCACAATATTGAATGAACTCATACTTGACATACTCCCCACCATTGTTAGATCTGAGGACCTTGAGTTTCCTCCCAGACTGGTTTTCAACCAAATCCTTAAAGACTTTAAAGAGGCCAAAAACTTCAGACTTGTGTTTCAGGAAGTAAACCCAGCAATACCTAAAAAATTCATCTATGAATGTCAATGCATATTTGGCCTGACTCATTGACATATGAGTAAATGGGCCAGCAACATCACTGTGGATCAACTCAAGAGGTGCAGAGGTTCTCTCATGACTAGCTTTCTCAAATTTATGCTATGGGTGTTTTCCTAAGATGCAACCTTGACAGACTCCTTTGGAAAACTTAATCTTTGGTAACCCTATGACCATTTATTTTTCACTAAGATCAGAAAGATACGTGTAATTGAGGTGGCCAAATATTTCATGCCAAAGCTTGCTTTCCTCATTAGCATGAATCAGAAGAGCAGAGGGGTTTGAGTAGGGTAGGAAGTGTGAGAACATGTATACCTTCGAAGTGTGATTTGCAACTCCTTTTGCAATGACTTTACCACTTGAGATCTCTGTGATCTCAAATTCATCAGGGGAGAATATGACCTTCTTTGGAGACCCTGTGTGGGTCATCTGATACACTGATAAGAGGTTAGAGGCAAGACCTGGAACATCCAATACATTGCTGAACTTACCATGGTCAAGATCAATCCTCCCTTTGCCCAAACTTTCAGTGAGAGAGTCATCTCCTAGTACTATTGGTGGACCTTTCGACATGTCAAGTGAGGTGAATACCTCCTTGGTTGAAACCATATTTCTTGAAGCTCCAGAATCAATGATGAAACTAGGTGAGCTTGATGTGCCAGCAACCAATGCATGAACTCTTTCTCTGTCTTCTTTGAGCTGTCTGGAAGGGAGATACCATTCTTCTCTAGGAGTTGGGTCAGCATGTCTATTTGTTTCTTCATGCAGGAGCTTTCAGAATGATTTCCCTTACTGCAGTATGTGCACTTTCTCATTTCTCCTTTGTTCTTCTTCTTCTGGGGGTTCTTCTTGGAACCTTGAGGCTCCTCTAGAGACTTGTTCTTGTCTCTCTTTTGCTCAGGTGTCTTTTTAGATTTCTTCTTGATTTTTGAATCCACCCTCGAATCTCCAACAACTAGAGCTTGGTCTTTGGATGGTTTGATGGTGCCCATCATCACCAATTTATCTTGTTCTTGTGTGAGAGATTCCATGAAATCTTCAAGGCTAGGCATTTTCCAGGCTCGAGCTATCAACTTTGTGGCATAGAAGTTTGATGCAAACATTGAATAGTCAGGGCCAAGCTTCGATAGTATGGCCAAAACCAATTGTTCGTCCTTCTTTTTTATCCCACATTTTTTTAGCTACAAAACAAGTGCTTTGAACTTGGAAAAATAGAGTTGCAGGGATTCAAAGCTATTGGGACTCAGGGAGATCAATTCATTTTCAATTTGATGTCCCCTCATCTCATCTGTCTTACCAAAAAGATCAACAAGCTTCTCCCATACTTCATTTGGTGATGTCAATCCATCAAGATGGAAAAGGAGGTCTCTGGATATGCTCAGACACAGGAGACCATAGGCCTCATCCCTCCTGTTGTGCCATTTCATTTTCTCTGCAGCTACATTGGGCTCTACTTCTGTTTCCATAGTCACTCTGTAGAGTCATTTCACTCTTAACAGTATCTCCATCTCTGCTTTCCATTCAAATAAGTTAAATGGAGTCAAGATGATCTTCTGAGATTGGTCCATAGCTCAGAAATTGTCCCTTCAGTCAGCAGAATGCTCCCAGTCAATGATGTAGAACCTATAATACAAATTGGAAGGAGATAAATTGATATACAAAGGCTCTGATACCATGTATAAATTGAACCCAAGTTTTATAACAACTACACTCATAACAATTGCCAATTACACATGCAAATTACTCACAAAAGGAGGCTGAATATGGAGCAGAACACTAATCTGTATTGAATAAGTGTACAATAGCCAACCCTATGAATTCATAGGCTTCCAAAATAAATAATTACATGAGATTTTCGAATGCATAAGGATTCCATTCGAATTTAGTCAAAAGCAGGCTTACTAAATCTAAGCAAATCCCCATAGGTGCATAAAGCACTTTCCAAATCTGTCTAGGAGCTCACGAATTGGAAAAATCAATTAGGAAAGCTAATATATGGTGGAAGGAAAACTAATACATGCTTTTCATAATAGAAAATAGTGGAGGATGATGAGGACAAAAAACAAGTTAACTTCACCTAGTCAAACTTTCCCAATTGCCTTAAAACTCAGAAAAAGCAGGCAATAAAGTAGAAAAAGCAGACATGCACTAGGGAGGCCAGGAATAAAGTAGATTTGATTCCAATAGGTTTCCCAAGTGCTCCATGACTCAAATTTATCAAGTTTGACCACTATGGATGTGTGGAGGACAACTTGCATAAGGTGGAATATGGAAACTAGGCAAATAAGACAAAAATTGGATTAATTAATGTCTAAGGTAGCTAACTATGGGTTGATTATTCTAACAAGAAGAACTAGTTCCTCATTTTGTTTTTCCATGGTCTTCTGTAGCACCTTCAATGGGTCTATAGACGTACCAATTTCATTATATTTCAACAACTGGTGGACATCAAACTCTAAATACTATTGAGTTGGTGTTTCATAAACCGAATCCCTAGTTTGCAACAAAAATATATAAAACATTGCTTAGTCTTTGAAGCAATAGCCTACGCAAAAAATTATATAAACAAAAATTGTCTATCATGATAGATTCCTAGAATTACATCTAGGTTTACCTGATGCCTAGACAAGGGTGTGGTCTGATCAACAGCTAGGAACTTTCCCAATATGTAAAAACATTATCATAATGAACACAATATATAAAAACTAAAAAATACATAACAAAAATAAACATTATGCTATATGTTTTATATGTGTACAATTTTGAAATATTTAGAATGTAGAATTACATTTAGGTTTACCTGTTTCCCCAAGCCTCCAATCGTCTGATCAACAGCCTAGGACTTTCCCCGATCATCAACCTGCAAAAAAAGTAGACAACATTATCATAATGAACGCAAACATAAAAACGAAAAAATACATAACAAAATAAACATTATGCTACACGATATACATGTGTACAACTTTAAAGACTTTAAATTGTATAATTACATTCATGTTTACCTATTGCCCGGATGTTGCAGTTATCTAATCAATTGTCGATTGGCTTCCCTAATCAAAACTCTGCATGGAAAATAGATTAGATTATATAAACGAACCGAATATACTAATGAAAACACATAACAATAGATATGTTTTTCCATCCTAAATTTTTACAATGGCAATATCGATTTATACCTTCTACCTTGAGGCAAGTCTACTATCTAATGTGAGGGAGGTTCCCCTGAAAGAACCTTGCATCAAAAACATACCAAAAATTACCTAACAAAGCCAAAATACTCACTAAAAAAATTTTAAAACATAACATTTTGATGTATACCTATTGCCTCATGGATCATGTACTCCTCTCACCTTCTGTTGGGGTGATGCACCCCCCATCACCTCCCTGGGAAGTCAACATAGAAAATTATAATTATATGCTAACAAAAAATCCTAGAGATGTTTAAATAATTAATAAAAGGTTGGGTAAATTGTTATATGTACCACATCCATACTAACTTTGTTTGTATCTACATGATTCAAATTGTAATTAATAAGCAGTTCTTCCCCAACAGCTATTGATTTAATGGCACATACAAAGACATGGTTTCCTTCACGCGCCTCAAATATGCATTTGGGTTGCTTAAGTGTAGACCCTGGTTGTGTACTTTTTATAAACCCCACAATATTCCCAATTATTTTTGGTATTCTGACAATGTACAGCGTTTCTCCTTTATTTTGATCTTTGTCTTTCAATTGTAAATAATTTGCTAACAACCCATATTTACGCATACTTCGTGTATATTGGACCAGGAACATCCAATCATTGTAGTTGTAAGAGGGTCCAACATATTCCATCAATTATGTACATCTGTTGTATCCAACCTTTATGCCATCCATGCAAAACAGCCCCAATCCATGTAATGACGACGGTGCAATTCTATGTATCATCTCATTCACACAAAAATTAGTGTTGACTTGAGGAAGATCCCTAGATACCCATTGTTTCACTAAGTGTTTGTAACTTAAGGGCACCTTGATGTCTCCTACTGTCTCATCATCGTAGGAACATGATCCCCCTCCTTTGAGAAAAAATTCCATGCTTTTATTGAATTTTCTTCTAATCTTATGACATCTAGTTGATCTAGCCCTTATAGACCTACTAGATGTTTCACTTTCCTCTAACCTTCCCAAACTCCCCTCACTGGAGGAAGACAGGTCTGACAAATACCTATTTGGTTCTACCTGCACCATGGCCAAAAAAAAAAAAAAAAAAGTGGCAAATAATAGCAAAATACCAGCAAAAAAACTTGGAAAGAATTATAAGCATGATATAATGGTGATATCATTATCTTGAATAATATCAATAATTCCCTAGTATAATAGTTCATCGCATAGTCCTTTAACACGATATAGATAACAAGTCATTCCATAGCAAATGCTTTAGCCAATTTATCTCAAAATACAAACTATGGTTTTTACAATATTCTTAGGTGTACCTATTTTAATTTTGTTTGTTTCCTCACCCAAAAATATTAAAGACCCAGTTTACGGATCTCAATATATGTAATAAAATCATTTGCAAATATTCTGTAACTTTTTTTCAGAAGAAATAGAGGTGTTCCTTGATATTCAATAGTGAATCAAAGGTAACTTTTACATAGTCATGACAATAAGTCAGTCCAATAATGAGTGGAGATCATAAGTATCAAAAAAATTCCCAAGGGGAGGGACGAAACCCACAATCCCAAGATGACTGAAGTAGCAATACCACACGGAGAACATAAGTATCCCAAACAACTTATCCAAGGAGGCATCGATGGTGGAGAAAACACACCCCTGAGGGGATGAAAACAAACTCTATGTTGATCTATCCCATAGTAGAAAGAACCAAAAAAGACTATTCCACAGAAATCAAAAAGTTCTTAAATTAACTATATCATGCCTTCCTCAATGATTTCTCCTTCTAAAAGTTACGATAAGGAGAGGAGGTCAGCCTTCATATTCAATGCTTCCTTGGATAAACAATATGCACTCATATTGTTCTCCCTGTAGACATGGCTAAAGTCATCTAACAAATGAATTGAAGATGTCGGTAGTATAGCATATATGTTGGATATCCGACGCAATGCATTACTTTCTCCAACCTCTATAGATGAGTTCACATTCTGAGAGATTCTATCACTACACCAACCTGATCACACAACTTCTAGGTCACTTCTCCACTCTACATTGGCACGATTATTCATTTTCTTGGCCACTCCTCTCTTCTTACTCTACACCCGTAGGCTTACATATAACTTAGATAAACTTCCAACTCATCACAACAAACTCCTAAACTAAATGTTATAAATTTGTAACAAATGTTTAATAATAGATTCAACCCTTGTATCCAATGAACCGAATAAATCAATCCTTATCTATTCATTTTGTCATTAACTATTTTCTTGATATTTAGACAAGTGTCTATGAAGATCATATATTTATGCATGGTTTTACGCTTCCTGTTTTAGTGTTTACCCCTATATCCAATGAACCAAATAACTCAATGCACATGTCTCAAATGTCACACTTTGGACTATACCTCTTTTTGTCATCAAGCATGATCAATTTCAGTCATTGAAGAACAATTTTCAAATAAGGTTACTTAATAATGTTGAACAAATCCTTCATATGGGAGATATGGATCTTCAAGGCTAAACACTTGTTTAAAAACAAACTAAGGTTTTGTGTTGATCTACAACTTGTACAAGTGAGACCCAGGTTGGGAGGCCCAGGGAGGCCTTTTAGATTTAGACATTGTATCTACCATACCCTAAGTCGAGGTCCCGTGATTTTAACAAATAAACCCCAATTTGAGGTCTTGATTTAAATGGAAACTTCTAGTACGAGCACCGAAGGGTTTAGGAATAATGGATCTATAAGATATGGGATGTGTTTCTCAACTACAAACATAATTCATGCTCCATTATCAGCTCTGTTGGAGTATACAATGATTTTGAGGGGTCGACCACATTATCATGAAATTGAGTGTACAGGTGGGGGCTCTGTTAAAGACATTGATCTTTGCTAGGAAATATTGAAATGAAAATAATAATATTGGTTCTCAAGCATTGAAAGAAATGCATACCCCTTGTTGATTTGGTGTTGGGAAGTGGGTCTTATGTTGAATCTAGGGATTCTGAATTTGACACCCATACATGTATTCTTTATTTTGTGCAACAAGGACATAATTTAGAGCAATTTTCATCATCATCATCATCATCATAGGTGTTCTCCTTATGTGTGCTTATAACTCATTAATGTAAATTGCAAATAATCACCATAAGAAAACATGCTGCAATATTCATCACAAGATCATGAGCATGTACAATATCATCAGACATTTAACATGCATGGCAAGTCTTCCCACAAGCCTCTTCAATCCAAGATTATATAGGTTTGTATAAAGTTTAAACATAATCAACATGAGGGTGCCAACATGCAAAATTATCAACAATATCTTCAAGAGAGAGATGTAGGCTCCTCCATCATCACAATATTCTCATCTTGACAAGAAGAAAAATGTTTGAACAAGGAAATGTAATTTTGCCTCAAGTTACATCGCTAGAAATGACTAATTTGTTTATCTTGATGTTCAACAATGTTTACATAATGCAAAAACAAATATCTATGTGCAAAACTAGATGAAATTTCCAAAATTTGAGATGGTGAAGATGGTTGGGAAAATCAGCGACAAAACTTTGTTGTACTATCTCATTTGCATCCTAAAAAATGGCTCAAGATCTGATCCTTTACCCACACATGCATCTAAAAATATAGGGTTTCTTGGCTGGAATTATTTTTCAATGACATCAAAATGAAACTGCCTCAAGTTACATTGCTGGAAATGACTGATTTGTTTATCTTGTCATTCAACAACATTTCCATAATGCAAAAACAAATATATGTGTGAAAAACTAGATCAAATTTCCAAATTTTGAGATGGTGAAGATGGCTGGTGAAATCAGCGACAAAAATTTGTTCTACTATCTCATTTCCATCCTAAAAAATGGCTCAAGAGTTGATCCTTCACCCACACATGCATCTAAAAATATAGGGTTTCTTAGATGGAATTATTTTGCAATGACATCAAAATGAAACTGCCTCAAGTTACATTGCTGGAAATGACTGATTTGTTTATCTTGTTGTTCAACAACATTTCCATAATGCAAAAACAATAATTTTTTTGCAAAACTAGATGAAATTTCCAAAATTTTAGATGGTGAAGAAGGATGGGAAAATCAGCGACAAAACTTTGTTGTACTCAGATAATTCCTATCCAATTCATAAAATGGAAATGAAAGGTCACACTAGTCCATGGTTTTGCAAACCCTGTATGGGTGGTCCCTACAAAAGGATTATGTAAATGCAACCCATGCTTGGAGAGAACACCCCTTGAGCAGCTTTGTCTCAACATGTGTACACCTTGGACAGAGAGCACTTCAAGAGGAGACCATATCTTGACAATAGATTAGGTTGCTTGTGGATTTAGTCCACTTTATTATTGTTTGCCTCCCTCACCTATTATATATTAATGGAGGAGAGAGTCTTTAATTGTATTATTCATGTAGAATCAAGTGAGGGTTGATTGGATCAACAGTATCTTGAAGAAAAACTTGCCTTGAATCTTTATACTTGTATGTATGCAAGGAAGAAAGGTGTTATGGTTTGTGAAAGACAAAACCTAGAATATTCTTGAAGGGTTGGGGTTTGTGAAATATAAAACCTAGAGGATACTTGAACTTCTAGGGTTTGATTCCATGTGAGAAGGACATATGGTTTGTGGCAAAGAAACCCTAGAGGAGTCTTGGAGAACTTTGCTTGGAGAATTTGTGTGATGCAAGCTTAGTGAAATATCAAGAATGGACTTGTTGGTGTTGGTGTTAACTTGTTTTAAGGATTTTGGTGTGGCTAGATAGCTTGGTGGGATACATTGCTAGGCCTTTGTATTGCTCATTAGTGTTTTCTATTGATGGTAGACACCCTAGCTAGGATTTGGATGCATTGGAGACTCTTAGCTTGTGGATAAGCTTGAAGGACGATTTTGTCCCAACCTGTGATAAGTTGTTGGTATGTACTTGTAACTTCACTTTTATGTATATGTCAAGTGTACCTTCTTGTCCAGATTGTGTACTTGAAGAGCTGGTTTTCAAAGTATATTCTCATGGTGAATGAGTAGCTTCTAGGGTTGTTTGGTATGCTGATTTATCATAAACAGTTAGCTAATTTTGTTGAGTGGTTTGACAAGTATATAGAAGCTAAGAGGGCAGATTTGTGTCTCTAACAATTCTATTGTTAATAAGTAAATTTAAGATCTATAATATGTTGGGAATTGAGCCCTAAGGAGAGTGTCTTTAGTTCTAGTATTCATGTAGAATCATGTGAAAGTTGATTGGATGAATTTTAACTTAAAGAAAACCTTTCCTAGAGTCTTTATACTTGTCTTTATGTAAGGAAGGAAGGTGCTAGGGTTTGTGAAAGACAAAACCTAGAAGATACTAGAAGGGTTGGGGTTTCTGAAAGACAAAACCTAGAGGATAATTGAAGTTCTAGGGTTTGAGTCCATTTGAGAAGGACCTAGGGTTTTGATAGTGGTTCCAACCTCATCAAACATCACATGGAGAGTAGTAATTTGGTAGACAACATTTTTTATGAATGCAAGATTGGAAAGATTGTACCTTTTTCCTTGGATTCTATCATGTATGAGAATATCGGAATGGCATTGAATCAAAAGCACCAAGCCCTCCATGTAACCGATGTCAATGGTGTTGATTGTTGAACTCCTCATTCATAGGCTTATAAAAACAGTATCTTTCACTTGAGCCAATATCGCTTATTTGGCATGTCAAGATTTTTCTACAATATTTTTAATGCTTGGCCATAACAGGTCTACAATTTACACTTACAGCCAATGTACAAAGCTCAAAAATATACTATAGCAATTCCATTATATATGTGCCTCAAATTATAACATTAAATTTGAATATTATTAAATTGAGCAATAGATTTGTGGACAAACACACAACTCACAATATAGATCATACAATTTACTCAGCAATTGAAGAATGAAATAGTTCAAAAATTGCTTGCAACTGTGAATGCTTTCATTAATCAAAAAGGTAATTAGATAATAATTACAATGAAGTATAATGGATTTAATACCCACATGCAATTTGAATCCACATGATGAAATTCGAATTTATTAGACTCTACTTGACTGTAGATAACTAAGACCTTGTCTAAATCACTATCGAAGGACTCGATAGTTAGCTGACCTTGTCTAAACCATAACTGGAGTTCATCAAAGTTCTAAAACACAACTCAAGTGTTACATTCAATGTTGACTAAGTCTAACTGACTATGGTAGGTGAGAAATGTGCCCCTCCTGAGTGCAGCCATGTAAACCTAGTGCTAACTAAATGTAGAGAGATAGAACTGAATGTAGCTAACTCCTAACTTAGCTTGACTAGTCATCAACTGAACCGAACTGACCTTGGTTGGTTTCGGCACTCCCATTGGCTCCTAAATTGTAGGGATTGGTCTAGGAGGATCCTAAATTGATGCAATCAAGTGAAATCAGTTGTAGTAGGTCTCAATTAGTGTTCCCCACACTTTAGTAACTGATACATGTGCCCCAATTAGGCCAAGTGGACCCAATGGTGCTAGTGACTAAAAATAGACTAGATGGACTCTTGATTTAGACATGACTCCTGATTTATACATATGACCAAATTGGACAAGAGAGGATTAATAATCCTAACACCCCCCCTGAATGCTAACTTGGACAATCTGTGGGCCCTGGTAACTAAGACCATAGGTCACCCATTACATCAAATAAAATAAAGTAACTTCTTAATACAAGGAGCTGGGGAAAAAACCACATGGGAAAAAAGTCCCCCCTCTATCTAAGCAAGTAGAATCAGGTCTCAAGTTTGAAAAACTTGAAAATATGTTGCTGCAATCTTCATCTCTGTGAGGTAGCAAAGCAGCATGCATGGTGTGTGGTGCACATGTATTCTAGGTCCTGGCAAGTAGACTTCTCCTTCTTCTCCAAAAATGATGATGAAAGGAAGGAGGAATGTAACCTTTGTCTCTTGCTGGATGAAGAGGTGTATGATCATATCCATTCTTATGAATGTAGTGACACTGAGCCCTTGCCATATATCATCTTACAGGGATTATATTGCATCTCTTTGAAGGAGGTAAGATTGCATGGCATAGTGCAAGGGTCTTTCCTTTCTGAGTGTCAGGTGAGTTTCCAGTCATCTTCCTAGCTTCCAGTTTGGAAGTAGGGACTGAATCTAGATCTAAGTCACCCTGAATCTCAATCTCATAAACTAATAAAGATGGATCTGCAATACTAGTAGAAGATGTAAAAGAAGTAGATGCAATTATTTTACCTTCCCTTGCAAGTGGTTGTTGAGAGTGCACTGGTTCTGAAGGAGGCATGAAATGTGAAAACTCATATGCTTTTGAAGCATGATTTGCAGAACCCTTCGCTATGATGATCCCAGTAGAGATATCTATGATCTCCACTGAGTTATGACCAAATATCACTCGCTTTGGAGATCCAGTATGGGTCATCTAATAGACAGGTAATGGGTTTGAAGCTAGGGAGGGAAAAAATAGCACATCTTTGAACCTTCCATGTTCAAGCTTGATAGAGCCCTTCTCTTTTGTTTTGAATTTACTGTTATTTCCCATCTGAATACTAGGACCATCAAAGGGCTGAAAAGAAGAGAATGATTCTCTGGATGCATCCATATGGTTGGAAGCTCCAGAATCAATCAGGAAGACATGTGCTAATGTGCAGCAAGCCTTCAGTGCATGGCCTTTCCTTTGGTATTCTTCATCTTCTTCTTCAGAGTCATCTTTCCTTGCGCTAGCAGGTACATAAATGTTATGTTTCTTCAAAAGAAGAGCCATTTCATCAAGTTGTCTTCTCATACATGAGCTTTATGAATGAAAGCCCCTTCCACAGTAGGAGCAGAGGACCTTGCCTTTGTCATTCTTCTTGCTTCTCTTCGAACATGAAGGCTCTTTTGACTGCTCATTCTTCACAGGAGACTCATCTCTTTTCCTCCCTTTTTCATTTGCTAGCTTGTCTCCTCTTGCAACCAGAGCTAGATATTTGGAAGATTGAATGATCCCCATTTGGATCATTTTTTCATTCTCAGAAATAAGAGATTGGATGAAGGCATTAAGAGTGGGCATCTTCCAATTTGGAGTAGTGAGCCTTACTGTTTGGAAGGTGGATACAAAGACTAAGTAGTCTACATTGAACTTTGTGAGAATGGAAAGGATGAGCTGATCTTCATCCTTCTCCACTTTGCATTACTTCAACTGATATATCAAGTTCTTGAGCTTTGTGAAGAATTCATTCAGTGATTTGAATTTGGATGGATTAAGAGTGATCAGATCATTTTCTAGCTGATGGATCCTCATCTCATCCTGCTTATCAAATAAGGAGGCAAGATTTTCCCAAATCTCCTTGGGAGTCTTCAATCCTTGGATGTGGAATCGAAAATATATAGAGACTGAGGAGAACAAGTGTCCATGGGATTCATCAAGCCTGTTCAAGTACTTTTCTTTGCAATTATCTAAAGCTAGCACTGCCTCTGTTTCTTCTATAAATCTGAAGAGCTACTTGGTGCGGAACATTACCACCATGTCTTCCTTCCACTGGTGATAGTTGAAGGGAGTGAGAGGATCTATTGGATGAACCATTTTGAATGCAGTAAGAAGGACTGAGCTGCTGTAGCGAATGTAGTGAGAAGAAAGGGCTGCTTGTAGTGAATGCTGTAAGAAGAGCTAATAACCTGTCACGCAATCAAACATACAAAGTAAGGTCGACAGTCTGCACTTTTGGAATTTCCTTCACACCCAGCATAGTTGATCAAGCAAGCTTGATCAAAAATTTCCTAACTTGGGATATTAAGTGGTAAATTCTCCGCTTCTGGTGCAGTACTGGAAGGAGCAATTTGCTCAAAAAAAATGATCCAACTGGAGATCTGAGGAGGAGAGGTGTCTTGTCTGCCGAGGCTCTGATACCATATTAAATTGAGTAGATAGATCTGTGGACAAACACACAACACACAAGATAGATCACACAATTTACTCAGCAATTGAAGAATGAAACAATGCAAAAATGGCTTGCAGCTGTGAATGCTTTCATTAATCAAAAAGTTAATTAGATAATAATTACAATGAAGTGCAATGGCTTTAATAGCCACATGCAATTTGAATCCACATGAGGAAATTTGAATTGATTAGACTCTACTTGACTATAGGTAACTAAGACCTTGTCTAAATCACTATCGGAGGACTCAATAGTTAACTGACCTTGTCTAAACCATAACCAGAGTTCATCGGATTTATAAAACACAACTCAAGTGTTACATTCAGTGGTGACTAAGGCTAACTAACTGTGGTAGGTGAGAAATGCACCCCTCATGAGTGCAGCCATGTAAACCTAGCACTAAATGAATGTAGAGGACTAGAACTGAATGTAACTGACTCCTAACTTAGCTTGACTAGTCATCAACTGAACTGAACTGAATTGACCTTGGTTGGTTTCGGCACTCCCAGTGGCTCCTAAATTGTAGGGATTGGTCTAGGAGGCTCCTAAACTGATGCAATCAAGTGCAATCAGTGGCAGTAGGCCTCAATTAGTGTTTCCCACACTTTAGTAATTGAAACATGTGCCCCAATTAAGCCAAGTGGACCCAATGGTGCTATTGACTAAAAATAGACTGGATGGACTCCTGATTTAGACATGACTCCTGATTTAGACATATGACCAAATTGGACAAGGGAGGATTAATAATCCTAAAAAATATATCCAATAAAGAAAAAATATTTCATTGAATAATCAATCCATACATTGCACAATTCAAACCTGATATTATCAAGTCTTAAGAGGACAAACAGATCACTCTTCACAACACTCCTATGATGGCTAATAAACACTATATTAGCAGAAGTATTTTTCAGGTAGGAAAAGAAAAAAACAGTACATGACAAAGGCCTTATAATGCAAAATAGTAGCCTTGAATATCCCAAATTCTAGGTCCAAATCTACAAATATATCTTCAGCATTCAACCCAATGGCCTAGGACATTTCTCCACAATGGAAGAAACACATTTTAAATGAGGATCGTGACTATGCTTTTGTAGGTTTCCATCCAACTACCACCAAAACAAAAATTAATAAAATGAGGCCAAAACCTTAGGATGTTAGCCTTGAAGAGTTCAAATGTGCTTGACATATTCACCAACATGCCACTTGTCCTCTCCTAACATGAGCACCCTTTCTTAGATGACTTGCAAGGATTCTTTGAGTGGTGTGACCTAGATATGTGTGCACAAAGAGCCTCAAATGTGGAGTTCTCCTCTTATTAAATCATGCCACATGTGAGAAAAGGGCCATTTGATTCTTAAACCAAATCAAACTCTTACTAAAAACAACTCCAAAGAAGGTGTTCCCTAAAGAAGGGTACAAACAGTGGGCTTGAAATAGAACTCCATCGTAAAGTAGCCCCCAAACAACCCTGTTCTTGGGATAATATATAAGTATCAAGGATCAACACTACCACGTTTGAAACGATGGATCAACTCCTCCAAAATAATAATAAATTCCATAAGAGAGGGGAGCAGCCTTGGTGAGTGTGCAAGTGATGGGCTAGGGTTGATTTGGTAGCCCTTGGATCTGGGTAGTTGCAATTAACCTTGAGATATTTATAATTAGAAAATAGATAAATCCCTGATGTCTATCATATATCCAAACACAGCACCAAACACTTATGACAGTCCTATAAAATGGATGTAACGTCCCTCATTTCATTATGCAATTACCAGTCAGTTGTAAGACTATCCATTCATGTCAATAAAGGAAAGAGAATGGCATGTGTTTGCATATGAGGTTTGAAATGTACTGAAGGAAGTTCCCTAGGAAACATGCATCTGAAATATAATATTTATCATTGATTTTAACCTTGACCAACTGGTTGTTTGGTATGTGTGCAGGTGGAGGCTTAGGGTAGTGTTTAGAGATAGTCTGCAAAATGAATTTGTAAACTGTATATTGCTAGAATAAGGTTGTTATGAACCAAAGAGATCAAGGGCCAATGTGAGCATGCAAGGTTGTTTTAAGTCCATAGAAAGGGTGTTGAGGGTAAGAAAAGGAATCCCTTGGAGTCTTGGTGGAAGGTCTGTTTTAGGGATTTTTAGGGCATATTTTAAGGTTTTTACAATTTTGGGGGGCCGCTAGACCTGGTATGTTATTTTGTATTGATTTATTTTACTATATATTAAATTGTTTTTTCAGATATAGGATCGTAATTACAAGAATTGTCCGTGTCTTTTGACTACCTAATTTTTACTTGCTGATTCAAGCATGATGATTACACTTGGTCAAAATGGCCATAACTTGTTAAGTTTGAAGACATGGTTCAACACATCTTAATTTGTTAGTTTTAATAGTATTAGCCAGGCTTGGAAGACATGGACATATTTGGTGAGTTGTGCAAGACTTAGTCAAGTTTGACCTGTAAAATAAAAAACTATACATACATACCCAAACCTAGAACAAAAAACACGTTCCTAAATTTTTTTTGAAACTTAGTTTTGTAGTGAGTTTGTTTGCCAAGAATTTACCTATTTTGAGCCAATCTTACTCTTAAGTTTGCGGAGTCATTTCAATTTTTAATCTTCTAGATTTAGATAAGATTGATTAGATTTTTTCTAACTAAGCAATTTTGTAAATTTCATAGAATATATGGATTATGGTATGGGTAATTACAACTCTGCTCGTCCAGTTTTGAGTAGAGATGAGTTTGAAAAAATCTAGAATATGAGCAACGACACAATAGCCATTAAGAAACCTTTCATTTCTCGAAATTAAATGCATATTTTGGGTGTTTTGACAAACCAAATTTATGTATTCCAGATTTTTCCTTTATCATATCAAAGGAAATAGCTTTAGGGTTGGCAGTGTTTGGGAATTTTGTTCCCAAACTTTTGCCATCTAAGTAGCAGAATTGTTCTGATTGGATACAAATTTATCTCCTCGACCCTTACCTAACAGATGCCAGAATGCTATTTCAACTTAACCTGTGGAAATTGAAATCTTTCTTTCCAAGATTCCATGAAAATTATTGAACATGCTTCCCACAACAAATCCTGGACTGTGTCCTTTATCAGATTAAACGAAACAGCTTTAGGGTAGACAATAGTCGAAAATTTTGTTTGGTGTTGAGGAGAATGCATTTACATTTTATATTGTGGTAGGTGATATGCAAAGGATATTTGCTAAGGAAGCTATGAAATTTGAAACCCTATTATGCCCAATGCATTTCCAAACCCCCAATCACACAAAAAAAAGATCAATTTGCTCTACAAAGAAGAAATTAATGCATTTTTCAAACGGCCCTTAGTGATCTGCGCAATGCATTTCTATGAAGTTATGCATTTTTATGAAGAGAATCAATTTTCAAAGATTAATTTTTTTGGTTGATGTTTTAACTTACGAAAGACATCTCGGTCTCCTTTCTGGTGGTATTGATCTCCTCTTGGCATAAAAATGGCTGCAGAACTGGGTCTCCTCTAGGACAACAAACACAAGGGCTCTCTCCTTAAGTAATTTGCAGGTCTCCTCCTCTTCTGTCATGTGGTCTTCAATGGCATAGGGATATCCTCTGGTTCAGACTACCTTCTCCTCTGTTTCACACTTCGCTTCAACTATGTCGTAGTTTATGCCATTCTTGTGGACATTTATCCCCTTTGTCGTTGTTTATCCCAAAGCCAACTGAGCTATTAAATGTTATTAAATGGTCTTAGATAATGACTATTAAATGGTATTAGATCATGACTAGGATCTCATCATTGAATCCCACTTGTTTTAATTGGAAATGAATACCCATATAAATTAATTGATTGGTATCATAGGTTGTGTTGTATATCGATTCCATATGCTTACATAAAATAAAAATAAAATCTAAAGGATTAAGCCTAATTAATCCATCAAGGTATATTAATTTAGAA
>LPNX011017348.1:184426-351926 GCA_001517045.1 Pseudotsuga menziesii | reverse complement strand
TCAATTAATTAAATAAATTCTTGATTTAACCAAATCATTTCATCACAAGTTAAAATGGTATATTAAATTAATTAATTGAACCCACAAGATAGGGTAGGATTTCATTAGACCAATACCAATATTTTTAGATCTTGAATTGAATAAAATAATAAAGATATTCACCGCTACAAAACTTTATGGGTCAGCCTCATCACTAAGAATTTATTATTTTAATAAATTATTATTTTATTCAATCAATTTAATGTTTGAACCATGAGTGGGTCTTGTAATTTAACCCACCGCCTCGTAAAGATACCAAATTGAATTCTTCAAGAGAAGTAGTAAATAGTGTACAATAAACAGTTTTAATTAACCATGATGGCATTGAACTCCTCGAGGCAATGGATGAAAAATATATATTATTTTATTGTATTTGAAATTTTAAATAAGAAAGAAAAGAAACGTTTGGGGTTTCATGGGATTTGATGGGAGGCGGTGGAATAAACCCGAGGAAAATGGAGGAGGTGGAAAATAGTATTTAGGTGAGAACTTATGGGGGGAGAAGGGGGAATGAGGTTTTTGGGAGGGATTTCACTGTGAGGAATTTGGGGAGTTGGTTTTATTTTGGAAGTTAGAAATTACACTGGGTATGAGTGGAAAAGAAGGAAAACTTGAGGAGGGGGAAAACTCAAGTACTCAGAAATGGTTAGAAACGAAGAAAGATCGAGAAGGAAAAGGAAGAAGGAAGTTGCTCTTGGTATTATTGGTCTGTGGGTTAGGGGGCTAGGAAACCATGGGTTTCCTAGGGCCAGCACATGATGAGAGCTAGTCAGCAGGATGGCTCATCATTTTGTAAACAAAGGAATCCTGCAAGGTCTGTGCCAACCTACTGGATCTAATACAACCCCCAAGTATTCACATACTAAATACATGCATGCTATTATTCACTAATTTACGAAAATTCATGAAGTTTATTACACATGTACAGTTCATATTTCTACATTTATATGTTTACAGTTCATATTTCTACATTGATATGTTTATAAAACTAATAGAACATACATCGATATAAACTTGTTAATATGATTAAAAGATTTTGATTTTATAATGAGATTAACATAGAGAACAACATGGAGAAATGGAATTAGTGCTCTGTCGGGTAGACAAAGCACTACAGATGATGACGATGAAGATGATCATGATGATGAAGATGACGATGATGATCATGATCATGATGATAATGAAGATGATGATGATGAAGATGGTGGTGATGATGATGATGATGGTGATGATTATGACGATGAAGATGATGTTGATGAAGATGACGATGACGATGATGATGATGATGGTGATGATGATGAAGATGATGATGATGATGAAGATGGTGATGTTGATGATGATGATGATGATGATGATGATGATGATGATGGCGACGATGATGATGGTGATGATGGTGGTGATGATTATGGTGATGATGATGGTGATGATGATGAATATGGTGATGTTGATGATGATGATGGTGGTGATGATGATGATGATGTAGATGATGATGTTGAAGATGATGATGATGATGAAGATGATGATGATGATGACAATGATGAAGATGATGATGATGATGATGATGATGATGACGATTGTGATGATGATGGCGATGGTGATGATGATGACAATGAAGATGATGATGATGATGAAGATGACGATGATGAATATTATTTTAGCATCATCTGTTCTCCTATCTGTAAATATATAATCTCATTAATGTTAGTAACTCTTTTTTTTTAAATAAGATAAAATCATAGGTCTAATCAAATATTTACCTTTCAATACATTTCATCATCTTCTTCATCCAAGTCATCATCTGTATCATCAAATACATAGCCAACATTGTAAGTATTGGCCATATCATCATCGATATAATATTCATGGGAATTGTCTGCTACATCATCTTATTCAGCTAATTCTTGGACATCTTCTATTAGATCATCATGATCATCTAACTCATGTTGATCATGCTCTTAATCATCGTCTCCTTATTCCATAGTACCCTCTTCATTACCTTCGTCTAGGTTATACTTTACCGACCTTCCCCTTGGATCATGTCTCATAACAAATGACCAACCCACTTTACCTAGAACCTCCGAGTAAAATACATGTTCACATTGGCCTGGAAGAGCATAGGGCTTTGTTCCTGTCTCAAATAACCTTATATTTACCATGGTAAATCCATTATCATGTTCAACAATAGTTCTATCGGGATCACGTTCATTCAACATAACCAGTACCATTTGACAATGAACAGAACTACCTTGAAGGATTTAAAGTCACACTATAGAATATCTTCCAAATACCCATAGTATCAATTTTTTTAGAGTTCTAGATGTCTGTCACTTCTAGATGAAACATTGGTCACCTCAAAGACTGCAAATATCCCAAAATATATTGTTTTCTTTGTTTCATTCAATTTTTTGATGCGATATCTACAACAATTGCAGACCATAGCCTTATGGTGTTTTACCTACAACAAGCAATACACAGAATGATTACAGAACAATTCAATATTGATGAATAATTGAATATTTATGTAGTCATACATGGATAAAAACAACATGTACATCAAAATGTAATTTGCAAAATAACATATTTAGAGTGATTGATTAATATGCTTGTCTGCTTATGTTTTAAACCATATGCTAAATTGATTTCCCTTTCTGTAAGATTTGTATCTCCATTGTGATGTGTTGTTTTTACCAATGAAGCCACACCTTCCCATGATATTCCATGACCCAATTGTTCGCATCGTTCAATCCATACCTTCAT
Organism: Pseudotsuga menziesii; assembly: GCA_001517045.1. Lineage (NCBI taxonomy): Eukaryota > Viridiplantae > Streptophyta > Pinopsida > Pinales > Pinaceae > Pseudotsuga > Pseudotsuga menziesii. The sequence goes on along the minus strand of LPNX011017348.1, from coordinate 349,130 downwards.
CCAGTCAAGATTGTTTTCGATGTATAAATTAATTGCATCCCACTCTCGACCAACTGCATGATGACAATAAACATTAAAATTCAAGACACATGTAAATTTTATGAACAGAGTATATGCTCTTAATTGATGCAATAAATTGAATATGCAATTAGAATATATACGATATAATTAACATCCACTATCTAATAATTACCTTTCACCTTCATCGATCTACCTTTCCCCTTCAGGTACTCCCCTTCAAAATAGTTATTGGAGTCAAGATCACAAATGCGACATAAATTGAGTTTTGATGCTAGCTTAGGAATATATTCACTAACATACAACATGTTTGGGTATACCATATATCCTTCCATCATAGAACCCTCAACATGTGCTCGTTGTCTCACCGAACCCTTCATAAATTTCAAGTGCCTCTCAACCATCCACATGGACCTTGAGTGCACAGGTCCACACAATTCAATCTCATCAACTTGGTGTATGAGGTAGTGTTCTTGTGCATTGAAAAATGTCAAAGGTAGATGCTTCTACATTTCACACATGAGAAGAGGAATTTATTTCCTCCAATACTTTATATCTTCTTTATGGATTTCTTTAGATGTCAACCATCTACAAGTGACGCAAACCAATAACGATAATTAACAAAAAAATGTTAAATTACATAACATGAATTAGTGCACAAAAAACGAGTATAAATTATACGAAGAATTAAAGAAACACTAAGCACAAGAAACTAATCAATAGTCATTACCTCATGTATTTCCCAAGATTATATATAACTTGTTTGACATTGTCGTCGAAGTTGTCCTGGAGAGAGAGAGGTAGAACATACTGTATCAATATACAAACCATGTCATTTTTTAAACTAAGAGTATACAAACAAGAAAAACAATTTATGCAATAAAATGAAAAAAAAATTATATGGACATAACAATAATAATTATCTTGATGAAGACATGCCAATCATGCGTTTTGACCCCCGCAAAATCACCTTTTTTGTTATGATATTCTTCAAGTTCGCACAAAATCCAATGGGAATTAATTTAATTTTTCGCATTACTTCTTTAACAACATTACTTTGTTGCTCCGTAAGCATCCATGGAATTGAGTTTATATTAATTTGGTATCCGTTGCTATGAAATTGAATGATGTATTTCATTGCATTGTTTCCTTCTTGAATGTATTTGCAAACTTTCATAATTTAACCTTTCTCGCTCCTTAACTCCATTAGTCACCATAATGTTTCAGTCACATTATTTCCAATATGCATTGTATCAAACAAGTGAGCAATTTGTAGGTGCTTATACTAGGGCAACCTCGTGGGATCCCATTAATGCCTTCATGATCACAAATGACATCATGAATATTAGTTTATAAATAAATTACATAAATCAATTATGGCCACTACAGTAAACAACTCACAATAAAAATGAAAATACATAACAATTCATATACAATGATCCATACATACCAGCTTGACAATTTCTATTGTATTGCATCTTCCAAAGGTGAAGTGTCATTCTTCATGGTTTTAACGCAGTCTCTTGCTTCCCATTGAAAATATTTTTTTTGGTTGTTCTATACTTGTGATTCTTAGAGAGAAAATTCCTATACTCATCAAACACCTCCTTTCTTAAGCTTTTTGAGCAACAAGATTTAATCTTAGGACCACAAACTGGACATGCAAATTTACCCTTTGTATGAAGACCTAAAATATATAGATATGGAATATCTATGTCAATTATAATTATATATAAACTATATTAACTAATTCATATAATTAAATGCAATTAAATTGGAACTTAAAAATACAAATCACAAAATTGGATTAACCCTGGGGCATCGTGTATTATCCATACAACCATTGCATGGAATTGAAATTGCCTTTTCCGTATTGGTCTAGATACCTCATACATAGTGATGCCATTCCATAACTTCAGTAGCTCGTCTATAAGAGGTTCGATATGTACATTCATATCTTTGACTTGGTACTTACCTGATTGATTTGAAGCACATATAAAATATATAATTACGAGAATCGTTAAGATATATAAATCATGCACAAGAGTAAAATAATATATATATATATGACATTAGGAAACATAATATGACAAATGAGATGCCACAACTACATTAGAAATAAAACAGTTGTAGACACAAAATACCTGGAATAATCATCGACAACATTATGTGCTCCCTCTTTATGGACAACCAGGGAAGAATGTTATTGTTGATAACAAAAATAGGCCACACTATGTAAATGGATTTCATCTATGCAAATGGATTAACACCACCTGCTTCCAAGGAAATCTTAATATTATGGGGTTCTTCTTTAAAGCGAGGCCACTTTTACTCCATATCTCTAAATGCAGAACAATCTACAGTCATTCGAATAACATCATCTTGAATTTTGTTCCTAGCATGGTAATCCATAAATTACACTATGTTTTTTCACCTGAACAGTCATTGCAAATGTGGAATGATGGGAATATAACGAAGAACCTTGTGAGGCACCTTTTTTGTTATTTGATCTGTCTGATATCTACTTATATGACATTCTGGACATTCTGTTGAACATTCATATTGATTATAATGTATAACATGGTCATTGGGGCATGCATGAATTGCTTCATAATGCATTCCAATCTCTTTCATGCTGGAAGATAAATCTCGATATGTGCGAGGTAAAATATTTTATGGTGGTAAGAAAAATTCAGCTATCAAGCTACATCAAATAAAAATAAAAATAGAGTTAATATAATATATAAATAATATTAATGAAACGCACTTCATCCGTATTAATTTGAATTATGAATTAAAAATACAATTATTAGAGGAATAAAGATAAATTTTATCACGATCATATATATGTGATGGATTATTTTACATACCTGAGCATCTATGTGATTGATATGTTTGAAAGACCATTCATAACCTTCAATTTCATTATCAACAATATAGCATAGAGAATATTTGTTTTGGAGCCTTCATACAAGGGTTTGTATGCCTTATCGAGAAGAGGTATATCGTGAACATCATCAAAGTTATCAATATTTTCATTAACATTGTCATCGTAATCATCCATTCTAACATTAAATGAATCATGGATCAGTATATCTGTACCATCGTCTTCAACTATGTTTTTAGTATGATCGTCTTCTTCAATATGATCAATCACTTTTTCTCCATTAAACATAGACGCTCCATGATACTCCGGTAATTGTTCTGAAAGCACTTCTTCTGGACGATATGTCGTAGGATGTATTTCCTTTATAAATACATGAATACATCAATAGTTAATAGTTAATATAGGAAATATTAAAATAATACATACATTTAGCAAAGCAAAAAAAAATTAAAATAATACATACATTTAGCAAAGCAAAAAAAATATTAAAAAATTATAATGTTAAACCTACAAATGGACGATATTCATTCCCCCCTCAACGTGTCCATGTTCCCTACAATGTTTTGTGGCTGTTGCAAGAAATATTCTTCTCCTCTTAAATCCCCTGCATTGACTACATGGACAATAACATTTCCCATCACCCCTTTGTTTCTTTGTATCCCATAGTTTAGCAAGCAATTGTCGATTTTCTTCGTTTGGATCAAGAATATTGCTATTTGACATTTTATCACAAACTTCTATCGACAATGTAAAATCAAGTTCCACGCATCACAATTTTCTCAAACAGAGGTTTGTCGAAGAATAAAAAAATTCCCACAAACTGTCTGTCGAAGAAAAAAAATTCCCAAATCGATCATCGAAGAATAAAACAATTCCTCAAACCATCCGTTGAGGAATAAATAATTTCCACAAATCGTCTATCATTTCTATAGGAAACATGTCAGAATGTTTAAAAATTTTTATATTGGTAATTCGGAAGTCATCGAAAAGTTCGATAATATGAGCCTACTTATCGTTGGAAATATGGTTTTATAATGTTTAAAATATGTCTTTATATTATTTGAAAAATACCCTGAGTGGCGTCGCAAATCCGACGAACTAGTGTCGCAAATACAACTACCTAGTGTCGTAAATCTGATGACCTAGTGTCGCAAAGTGTCGTCAAAAAACCTACAATGAGGAAAGTCAAAAAACCAACGATGCTTAAAGAAATCGGAAGGTACATTACTTTCAATCATTGCAATCCGATAAAAATGTACTTTACATTGGATGTCATCGAATTCTGGGCTCAAATCCTGCTGTGTTGGTCAGAGCATGCAAGTACATATGTGTGGCAAATCCTCGTTTGTTTTCATGGAGGATACTTATGGCTCAATCGATCCTACCCTTTCAACATAGAGCTCATCTCGTTGATAACAGGTCTGCTGAAGCAAGGAGAATACCATGCACCATATCTATGCCCAAACAGAGATACGACAAAAATGAAGCAAATATATGACCTCCAGCACGTAGGTAGGGGATTCCTCATTGCCCCCATAGAGGACAACATGGTGATTTTTGTAGCAATAATCATTTCTTGCAACTTGTTGTGCAATATGAGGCCCACTAAGTGCACCGTCAGAACGGTAGAACTTGCAGATCAGTGTACAGTAGGCGTAATCTTCAACTGGTCACAATACTTGTTGCATGAGCTAATAGATGATGTGGAGGAGGCACAGGAGGATAGTAAAGATAAATTCCACTACTCTTGAATGCTCATTTTTATTTCCTTTATTCTTTGGTCCAACCCAATGGACTACTAGTCATTGGATGTTCCAATGCATTACCTTGGTGCAAAGTATCAGAACCTCTAGGAGCATAAGGATGATAGGATCAGGTAGAAGGACAATAACATTGAGTTATTTCTACATGGTGAGGCACTGTGTGATGTAGTAAAGCAACAACATAGGGTAAGGGCCGCAACAATGTAGAAATACTCATCAATTATAAACTTTTAGGTTGGTGTCCACAGCATTAGTCTTGAGCCGCTATGGTACCCAAACAAGCAAGTGCACCAGGCGAGCTTTATGATCACTAACATAGATGTAGACACAGTCATCCAAGATTTCCCTATGGAATGGTACATATCGGGCGACGTGCAGATGGACCGAGGAGGAATCAGGGAAGTGGCCAAGGAAATGGTCAAGGCGAGGTCCAAGGAAATGGCTAGGATAATGACCCGAAGAATGATGGGGGTGACGGGAAAGGTAACAAGTCACAGAAGGAAGAAAAAATTGATGATGACAATGAGCACAAAAAGGTTGAGGATGATGGAGAAGACACATCGACTGATGAGGATGTGCGAAACTAGCACTGAGAATAGGAACAAGAGAGCAAACAAGAAGCAGAAAGCTGATAGAACCACTAATATGATCAACTTGGACAAGGTGGTCATTGGCTTGCTTGCAGACATTGTCACGGAAGTAGCAAAGACTAGCCTTGAGGGTCTCAATGCACAGCAGGTGCAAGTGGCCACCAAAGTCATCAAGCACCTCAATAAGCTCATAGAGGCCATCAATGAAGTAAAAAATATTATCGAGGCTGAGACATATGCCATTTATCCCAGGGATAGATTAGTCTCCATTATTGTTTTTGCCCCTTAATATCGACTTGTAGGCAAAAGTATTGGAGTCGGGAACTCCAGAGTATGATGATGTTATCCAAGCCATACGAACATTGTCACTAGACTTATCAAAGCTAGCATTGGTTGAAGTATATGCCATTCAACATGCTCCCGTAATAAAGCTCTGGATCCATGAAAATGCACTAGATTTCCAGGCCACAAAGAAAACGAGGAATGTGATAGAGCGTAAGGCCCTCATTGGGGAAAAGGACCATGAGATCGAGGCATGTGAATAGAGTCGGATTACACTAGCAGAAGCCATAAAATGCACAGTTGCAGAGTTCCCCGTTGAAGAAGGACATGAAAATGAAGATGCAGTTACAAAGTTGGTTGGTTGTCAAGGATTGCGGTGGATCTTAGAAGACAAGTCAAGGAGATGAAAGAGCAGCAGCAGCTAAGAACACATCTTGAGCTGTTAGCAGAGCACAGAAAAACAACATCTGAGGATGTTGGCAGGATCAAAGAGGGAGGGAATCTTTTCACATAAGAATTCAATGTCATCTCTACAATGTGGGGATTACTTTTGGAATATGAGACAACGAAAAAGTTTGCAGAGGAAGCACACCATGTCGAATTAAAAATTGCAATGGTCAAGGTAGACATGAAGAATTTGTTGCTTAAAGATAATATTACCAAGGTCACTAAGCTGAAGAAGCTACAGCAGGAATTCCAAACTCTCCGTGACCAAGAGAAAAAAATAAATGACCAAGTTATGGAAAAACAAACAGAAGCTGAACAGGTTACAAGACTCCTTCAGCCTATACAGCAAAAGCTCCAGCAGATAACTCAAGAGCTGGAAGAGGTACCATCATAACAAATCAGTTTCGATCGTGTGGAACAACTGGAAAAGAAAGTGGAGGAGGTCACAGAAGAAATTTCTTGGATGCAAGAAATTGTGAAGGAGTTTCATCACAAGGTTGGTCCCGTGGCGCAGCCTGCGCCACAGACATAAGTTCGTAGGAACATAAATTTTGCAAAGACATCAATTTTTCTTAGTGGCTTAGGATGAGCCACATGTGAGTATTGGGGGAATAACCTGAAAAGTGCATAAGGAATAACCTGAAGCACAAGCACAAGAGGAAAAGCAGGCGCGTGACGAGATAAAAGCAGGTAAAGGATGGAAGGGAAGCGCAAAGCAGAGAAAGCTGTGATGAGGATTGATACGATGCGGAAAATGCACCTAGATTCAATGGAGGTGTGGCAAGTAAAAGATTTGATGCTGAGAAGTGGCAATACAGAAGGCTATAGAAGTTGGAGTTGGTGAAAGACTAAAGGACGGGTTTTGTGGCTAGTTACGACCTATACAAATAGGTTGAAAGATGTTTATGCGGCTAGTAATGGTTGTGATAAATGTAATGCGGGAATTTTGCGGCTAGTATGGCCTATCATCAATGTAATAGAAGATATTTTTAGCTACTTTTGAATGTAATAACTGAGCTATACTCAGTCAAACCTGTGTGGTCTTATAATTTCTATAAATAAGAAGAACTCATTCTGTATAAGGGTTAGCTTCAAGAAATAGTTTCAAGTTAGCTTCAGTATGGTTTGTTGTTAGCCTGTTAGTTAATCAGTTAGTATTGGTTGCTACTAAGTTCATATCAAAGAGGAGTCTGATAGTAGTAGGATTTTGAGCCATGGATCTGCAACTGAGTGCATAGACTGTTTGTAGGAGTTGATCTGCAGCTGAGTGCGTAGACTATTTGTAGGAGTTGATCCGTAGCTGAGTGCGTAGATAGCAGAGTAGATGAGTCGATCTAGGTTGTGTGCGGATTAGTAGGAGTAGATAGAAGAATAAACCAGAGAGAATGAGAGAAAGAAAAGTATGAGCTGAAAGAAATATCTTAAAACAATCTGTGAGTCACAGACTGCAACGTACTACCTATATCTCTCATGCCAAATGAAGAGCACCTTGGTGGTTTTTCCCAGATGGGTTTCCACGTTATTTCCTTTGCTAATCAATGATTCAATGTTGTGGTGATTGTTTAACTATTAATGTTGAATGTTTGATTAAACTCGCATTATTTATGGTCATTGTTTGAATGAATGTTGCAATATTGATAAGCAGTGAATGAATGAATGTATCAGTTCATGTTTAACACTATCAAGTCATAATATAAGTCGCATCATATTCATTTACTATTAAGGAATCATCTATGTTGCACTATTGCACAAGCCGTTAAGTTTTTAAAGGACAAGGTTGTGTCGCACGCTGATTTTGGTGCTCGGTTGCACCTCTAATGCATAGTAAGAGACTCCATCCTTCCATCTTTGTCAAGTGCCTTGATCGCAGGCCAAGGGACTATAATCCCTCGCCACTGTAGAAGCATGGTTCTGGCAGTTACACATTAAGATATCTCGAGTTAGACTGCACCTACCTCGTAGGTGTTTCCAGCTGAGCTTGGCCGATGTCTTTGGGTGTTTTGTTGGTTTTGTGTTGCGGTTGAACCTATGCCACGTGAGTGTGAAAGTTAGGCCAACAAAGCATATGAGTTGTTGTAATTGATGATGGTTTACTATTCTATGGATGGTTCCTATTTCTATGTATAGAGTAATTCCAAGTTTCCAACTTCACAATGTTGAAATGCAAACTGCAAATTATACTAAAGGGAGTTATGTGTATAAGGATAAGATCTCCCAAAAATGTTGCAGTGGTGATCCTACATACCTACAGGGATAATCTAATAAAATCAAGTTTCCTTTTCAGCTAGTAGTTAAAACATGGAGGAAATATGACCCAAGCTCCTATCAGACAACAATGTCTTAGGTTTGTTGATAATTTTAAAAAAATTAAAAAGAAGTAACTGAGTGGGAAAGAATAAATTCAAAGAGAGGAAAAATGAAATGAAGGATATGAGAGGAAGAAATTAGTAGACTTAAAACCATAAATTGTGAGGGAGTGTTTACATGAAGGACAAGAAGCATTCAAAACCATCCATGCATCTATGCAATCCATATGGAAACTATAACATTATGGTAATACTCTCAGCTTTTCTCCTTGCATGAATTTTTCCAAGAAAATGGGCAAATACATGTATGCAAAGGGAGAGCCAATGAATTGCATAGTCACTGAAATTTCTTTTAAATTGAATTTATTGCTGCTAGTTTTATCTATTTTGACACCCACATCATGGGATGGTGCAAACACCGCTTTTCCATCATTTGCAAGTCAATTTACAATAGAGCAGGGAATTGACACCTAAATCACAAAAGATTAAGAAGACCAAGTTGTGATGATGATGGATAAACTTGAGTCGATATTTCATTAGCTATGTCAAGAACCTCTCTATTGATTTGTATATAGTAGATGCACCTACCTTCCAAATATGTGGATGCCACTTTCTAATAACAACTTTACTACCTTTACAAGACTATATGGCCTTTCCATTGATTTGTATATTGTGAATGTAACTACCTGGTAGATATGTGAATTCCATTGTCTAACCACTTCACTACCTTCACAATACCATCTAGCATCTTAGCAATAACATCATTTTGAGTTCCCTTGAGAATGATTTATTTGATTTGTGAACATAAAAGAATGTTTAATTTGAAGAAATAGTTACATGCCTATACAAATATGGTGTGAGAAATCATCCACTTGACATGTATAAATGACAAACTTGATGATGCCATTACCCAAAATTTCAATAGTTGAACAAGTGATAATCTTGTAAGTTAAATCCCTTATTGAACTACTAAGAATGACATGCTACCATTGTTGAATGCAATTCGTAAAACTATGCAAGAGACTAGTGGGACTGTAGGAAGCCAATGAGACATTACACTTGTTATTCTCCTTCACTCTCCCCATGTCTTAGGATTTAAACATCATTAGCTTACAATTTTCAATCATTTAAGGTTTAGCCACTTTCTTTCTATTTCGTTAATAGTATTTATGGGGCCTATGGGTGCTCTCAACGTGACTCTTCCTGGAAGGATTTAAAAAAGAATCTCTAAGGGATAAGGGCGCATCAGAAGGTCGTTAGCTGGAATCCCCATTCCTTGAAGAGAGTGTTGGACCTACTCGCAAAGGCCTAGGAAAACCAAAACAGATTTTCTCCAAAACTAAGCACTAAATTTGTAAAATTTTAAATTGGGATAGATGGTCAAAGGAAAATTCATGGAAACTTTTGAGAGGGGTAAGAAAATTTAAAAAATACTTATTGATCCCAAGGCCTTTTTCCAGATCTCAGTGGAATAAGTGGGTCATATTGAGTTGTTACAGCTTAGTAGTTACTTATGCACTAGTTTTTTTTTTTTTATCGGTACCATTCCTTCCAAACTTTCATTGCTCTACAATTAGCTCCAAGTTCAAGCTATGGTAACTTATGGAGCCACCCTCACTATTTATGTGGATTTCCCTAATTCTCCTTTTCCTTAGAAGTTAGCATTAGGAAACATGGAAATAGAGTCCATGATATTATGAGGTAAGTTCATACAATTCTGAAGCAAAAAATCACATGCATTCCTTGCAAGAAATCCACAGGATAATCATTAATGCCATTCCTCTCAAACTATGTTGAGAATATAGGTGCATAGTTTATTGAGGAGTTGTAGGACTGGTCAAGAATGCAGTTGAGCATGCATCACTTTACTTCATTCCTAATTCCTACCCAGAGACCCGTTGCACAAAATAATTCCTTCCTAGCAGGAACTTGTTGGAGAAAAGTGGAAAATTGGAAACCTTCTATGGAATAATCGAGGACTCGAGGTGAATCTTTCTCCCATTTCCTTTTATAGATAGCAATTATCTTTCATCCAGAAATTTAAAAATAAAAAATAAAAAATTATTCAATCATGTTTTCATATGCATGGCCACAGAAGCATGGAACGTTATTCATTTTTACAAAACTGGAAGTTTGCTAGGATGCAACAGTTTATCATGTACATATATACCATAGAAATACCCAAACTTGAGAATTGATAATTTTTTGATGTAAAGGAGGTCAAGAACAATTTCAATTATAACCAGCATGCCCAAGTTTGACCATAAAGATGATTAAAATGTTCCCATAATAGTTGATGGTGTTTTTGGTTTCCCAAAGATGAGGCATCATTGCTATTTGAAGGATTAAAAAGGTCATGAATACGTAGTATTTGTATTTCGTTGTTCATCCCACTCCTAAAACTAAACATAAAAGTTGCATCTATGAGAGACTAATAAACTGACAATAATCTCTTTGTATCACTAAGAAATCACCCTGCTCTAAGAGTATCGGTGAATTGCTGCAAGTTGTTTATTACTCCAATTTGTGGCTTTCTAGAGCAACAAATTACCTTGATTACAAAAAGACAAATTGACCATGACTGTGTGGATAACCAGGAACTACACCAATTTAGTACTAAGTGTACCTATTTTTCCTTACATAGATCCTTTTTTGAATCATGATTCTCTCCTTTAGTTGGCTCTAGGTTTTTGTTGAACAAAACATGGTCAACTTTCTCAAAGTATGGATTTGTTTGTTGAGGATTTGTAGGAATAGTCAATCCTTAGATAGATCATGTGTCTGCTTCTAAAAATCCATGTGGATTATATATCCTCTTCTAATTGCAAGCTTTGTATACAACTAGGGATACAAAGGGATGTATAGTTACAACTAGGGAGGCTTCAATAAAGAGGATTCCTCTAGCACAATTACAACAAAAGATGAGTAGGACAAAGAGACACTTGAGCAAAAAATCAAATTTCTACCCTCAGGATTTTCTAGTTATCTTTTGATTTTTTCCTAATATTTAACAATGTGTACAACGTTACCAAAACTAAAAGAAATTGTGTTCTTGATTATATAGACATAATGTTCAATATATCGTAGAACATATAAAGCTAGCAAATCATATTGTAATGACAGTAAAGGGAACACATAAGACTCTGTTAAATTAGCGACAAAGAACAAAACATAGTACAATTCAAGTTGATGATGAAAGGAGAGGCCTCATATTGCAGTTTTCATAAAAACGATGCACATAGATGAACAGCGAGACCTCATTTAATGAACTATTGTTATATGTAAGAATTCCATCCTCATTTCTTAGTGCATTTGTCAAAAACGCCTTGGTTCTATGGTTAAGCAGGGGTGGTGCTACTCCACCCACCAAAGTTTAAATCCCCTAAAAAACATGTTTTGCCCCTCGTGGGTAGTCTCACCCCTATAAACAAAATGTTTCAAGTACTTGAGGATGGAATATATATTCCATATTCATGGCTTACAAAACCAAAAGACTCCCTGTTTGGGCCAAAAATGAACTATGTTTGGGATACAACATTTTAGAAACTCAGCCTAGCATTACAGGGCACATTTTCAAATCCAAACACTTTCCTGAAATTTTTCCATATGTTTGAAAAGTGTATGGATTATAAACATTGGGAGTGATGCGGCATTGACAAATCAGCTACAAAGAGAAAACAAAACACAATCCAAGTTCATGAAACAATGAAAAAAGTGGAACACAGTTCATGTTTATGAAAAACATGGGACCTTTCAAAACAAATCTACACATAGATGGTCAGATAGGGATAGTACCTTTTCAGTATTAAAATATGTGATAATAGCCTAATTCATTGCTATTCCTTTGTTAACACATGTGGTTAGTGTAGACATGTCAAGCTAATAGGCGAGTCTTAATGTGAAACAAAATTGCAATCGTGAGATATATCAATGTAATAAAGAAGAATACAATTTGGAGGATGCCTCAAATCAATACCATATCTTGTAATGCGTACCACTGGTGACATTGCAAGGGACCTGAGCTACATAGGATGAGAGTTTTAATGTAAAACAAAATTCCAATCAAGGGATATGTATTTGTAGTCATAAGACTTGCAAATTTCGAATATTATGGCCATCACATAGATGATAACCACAAGCAGAATAGGCCCCACAATACATGACATTGAAACCAGTAGTGATGTTAGTAAAGGAATAAGGGAGAATGCTCACATCACCAGGGGATTTAAACCCAAAATCCATCTTTCATATTGGAAAACTTTTGGTGAGGGTAAGTGAGGAGTTATACATTAGAGGAATTTTCAATTTAAAATGGGCCTTCCAAAAATAATACAAATTCCATGTCATCATGTATTAGCCAATCAAAATGCTTTAAAATTCAAAAAGGGAGCACCTCTTAAACAAATTTTTAATATAAATTTGGGGATAGGTATCATAAAAAAAACTACTTTTTTTGTTCGTATTTTCGACATATCTCCCTGCATTTTTACTCAAATTTCGATCGAAAGAGCTCATTGGATGCAAAATTCAATTCTGCATCCAACGAGTACCCACTCAGCATACTTTTGATGGGCCCCGCTAGCCCAAAAACAAGAAATACCTGAAAAAATGTGATGATGATGAACTTGTTTTTGGGGTAGCGGGGTCCGTCAAAAGTATGCCGAGTGGGTACTTGTTGGATGTGGAATTTAATTCCACATCCAATGAGCTCTCCTGGTCAAAATTTGAGTAAAAACACATGGAGATATGTTGAAAATACGAACAAATAAGTAGTTTTTTCTTTTCTTCCTCCAAAATTAATAAATATTATTTTATTATTTTAACTATTATTTTATTAATTTTCCTTAGGAGGCCCATTTTGTGTTGAAATTTCCTCTGATGCATACATCTATCAATATGGGAAAATATACTAGCACTGTGTGAGGTAGGAATTACATGCCAAGCAATATAGCTATGTGATGGAATATGTCTATCTTTCCAAGGATGATAGAGTTTTACCTAGATGGAAAGCATTGCATAGATCGTAGAAAATTCCATAGTATATGGACAAGTATATAGAATTTATAAACATAGATTTTGTAATCTCTACTATGTGTTTTAGAATTTTTTAGTACAACACATCAAGATTGAAAACTTACATCGCCCTTTAAGCTAGATTATGATCATTTGTATTAGTTAAAGTACAAATCAGAAGTTGAACTCATAGGAATTATGGGATGTGATGTGTTTTGGAACTATGTAAACCAAAGCCTGACATGAATTGGTCCACAACGCAGGTATTCTCATTCCTTAGTGGAATGAGAATAAACAATTGCTTCTAATTACTACAGGTACAGCAATTGGACTTCACTGTATAAGAAAATGGAAAATAGAGAGTCCAATTGGTATTTCAGGTGGCCATCTCCACAAGGTAGATTGACCCTAGTTAATAACTGAGCTGAATTTTATGCTTTATGGTTGCTTTTGAAAATGGTGGTTGATAGAAGAATATGAAAAGAATCCAGGTCATGGGGATTCAAAATTTATCCTGGATTGGACAAACCACAAGAAACACATTGAAAAACTGGTTCTTGTTCCAATATGACCATAATTTCAAAGGTAAAAAGGGAGTTTTCATAAACTTCCTTGCACATGCTTTAACCAACCCTAAAGTGGCATGACCTAATGGTTTATTTATTGTACCAACCCTAAAGTGGCATGACCTAATGGTCTATTTATTGTACCAACCCTAAAGTGGCATGACCTAATGGTCTATTTATTGTACCTACGAATATGAAAGTGACCAAAAATCCTTAATATACTGAACATACAAGTTGGCCAATCTATGAACACTAAAAAAATTTAGCAATATTATTGTTAATAAACAAAAAAAAATCACAAGATGAGCCCACTAACAGCGCATACTAGAACCAAAGTTGATGCACACATTTTGTCACTAAATATTGATGATAATTGTGATATCAAATCAGAGAACCCACTAAAATCGCATAAAGAAACCAAAGTTGATGCACACATTCTATCACTAAATATTGATTACAATTGTGATATCAAATAATAGAAGAAGACCCTCTAAACAATTGAAAATTTATAAGAAAAAACAAACAATTTTTCAGTCTGGCAACTTTTGTTGGTGCATAAAATCAACATACATATTATAGAAATTCGAATTGGGCCAAAACCCTTTCAATTCAGTCCTTTCAATGTATGTTTTGGCTTGTCCTAATAACTAATTGATCTCCCTGGGTATCTTTTCAAGGCGGCCTAAGACTCAAAGGCAAGGGAAAGACCCAAGAGTAAAGCTCCAACACAGCTGAAAACCCCAGCTTCTCCCTCTTGTGTGGTACTCCTCAAGACTCCAACACGAATGAAAACCCCAACTTCTCCCTCCTACGTGGTGCTCCTCAAACCTCCAACACGGATGAAAACCCCAACTTCTCCCTCTTTTGCAGTGCTCCTCAAACCTCCAACACATATGGAAACCCCAACTTCTCCCTCTTACGCGGTGCTCCTCAAACATGTGTGGTACTCGTCCAACCTCATGTCCGAAAACTCAAGGTGAGACTCCAACTATGTCAGCTAGAATCATTTGGGAATCCCACAAACATAGGTATTTTCCTCAAGCAATCAAATTCTCCCCAAGAATACTAGGTCACCTATCTGAAAGGGTAAAGTTCCTTAGCTAAAAAAGAACAAAAGCTGAGCACTATGAATTCCTTCTCCATTGCAAATCTAGGAAAGGGCCTACCATGCAATGTTGAAATGTTAAAGCAAGGGAAGCATCCAAGTAAACAGCAAAGGTAAAGGCAGGGGTAGGAAATAAATTGATTCTATGATAGTTGAGTGAGCCCTATAGTATGTTGTTCTTATCTATTCAACCTATTGTTCTCCAATAAGCTATGTTCTCTATTCAGCCACCACGCATCAAACCTCACATCTGAAAACCTGCACGGTGCTCCTCCAACATGGCCTAAAACCCCATGCTCCCACAGCTCGCTTCTCCCTCATTTGTAATAAAAAATACCCCTAAATGTTTCCATATTTATATATTAAATCATTTAAATCCCTAGACCCTTAATACACTCCCAATATAATGTATTTTTTTTAATAATTAAGCCCCCAATATGAACGAACATGTTATAATATTGGTCCATCAGTGATGCCCCCGTATGTAAAGAGCACTAGAGGGGCTATTATTCCACAAGAGGGGAAGAGAAAAGGGGATCTATGGGAGACCAAATCCTTTGTTTCAAAGTGAAAACCTTAGAAATCATCCAAATTATACCATGTTCCTCGAATGACCCAATTATATCCTTTTTTACTATTTTCAATCATTGAATGCATGTGTGAGGTTGGTGGGAAAAGTCACCTCGTGCAGATATTGAAGCATGGGGATGACTGCACTTTTGTGACAGTTTTGTCATCTACCAGAAGACAGTCTGTAGCTATCAATATTCTTTTATTCTATGGTCAGAAGCTATGTCACTTGTCTTTTCACCATTATCTCATATCCCTTGGATTCAACCCTCGTTCTCTCATTTTTTATGCATATATACACTAGGAAGAGCTCCCCCATTGTTGTTCATGACACCTACCAAACTATGCATAGCCAAAAAATTTGAATAGAGGGATAGATCTATAGATTTGTAAGGGAAAACATATGGATGTAGTTGAGCAGAGAGGCTAGGAAAGCTAGGAACCCTTACCCATTTAGTTATGCTACTCATAGATGTTTAAGAGCTAGAAATTGAGGATACAAGTGGTTCACCAATAGAAGGCACCAGTTTGGCCTCCTTCTATGCACACATTGGAAGCACGTAGCAAGATAGATTTCCCAAGAGAACCATAGATTGGTGAAGGGTACGCTTGAGCATAGAAGGGTGTTGTGTTGAGAAAGTATTGTGGGAGCCAAGGTTGTGATGGCTAAGTGAGATCCCCATAGAGATTTGTATGAGCATTTGGATAAGTATAGTGATAAAAATGGGATTGTGGGCTGGGAGAGAGAAGCCTGTAGGTGTTTCCTTTCCCTTGGTGGCCTCATAACTCAGCTTGGAGGTGGCCTCTCAGCAAAAAGAGTACAAGTTGGATAGAGTGCATACAGTTGGGTGGAAAATCACTCTTACACAGCCAGTTTCTTGGATCTTCATCGGATAAAGATAATTATTCTTTTCTATTTCAATGTGCAATGATTTTATTTTATGCATGCGATGATTGAGTTTGTATGTGCATGCTAGATGTGTGTGGTTAGAGTTTATTTCTGTTGTGGATGTTATTTATGGATCTGCACACATCTTTTAAATATTATCAAATCATAATTTGGCTATTGGGGTGAAATTTAGAAGCTCGTAGTTGGTTAATGTCCCCTCCCGTTGGTCGAATTGGGTGAAGGGGACGTTACATTATTCCTATGGGGTTATAACTTTAGGATAGATTTTTTTGAAGGGGGAGTATGTAACACTGCAACCTTAGACATTAATATAAGTATATATAACATATGGTTGTCGTAAAAATGTTAATTATATAAAAATAAAAAAGGTATATGTGTTTTGTAATTTAATTTAGGTGCATGGATGAAAAGTGTGTCATCCATGCAAAAAAAAGAAATTGAGTAAAAAATATGAAAATTAAGTATTAAAAAAGGGGAAAATTCCAAGAGGTGGAGGCTCTAGTCTTGCTTGTTTATTTTGGGCCTTGTTGCTTTTTTTGGTTGGTTTATTGTTGTTAGTGAGTGCAATTGTTTGAGAGGGAGACTAAGGAGGAGGAGATTGATGTGCATTGGTTGACAGAGAAAAGAATAGGTCTCACCTAGTCAGGCATAGGGTTAGTTGTTGAGGGATTAGGAGCCTTAAATTCTACTGGGGTTTGGCTGGGTGGAAACCCCCCCCCCCCCTCCACAACCTTTCTTACAGATAGAGGAGTTGGTGATGAATTGAGAACAAGGTCTACATACAAATTTGGTTAAGTTAGTCATCAATCAGGTAAGTAGAGATTCTTCTCTTTGGTTTATAGTTTTTAATTTTTTATAGTTATTTGTGAGGTATTAGAATTTTTAATTGATTTCTTGAGGGTAATGAATTTGATTGTCATGTATCTTCCTTGGTAACCACTTGTCCAATTCCTATCCTATCAAGTCCCTATGGGTTAATGAGGCAAGTTTTAATAAATTGGGATTAATTTTGATCAAGGCTCAGTAGTTAGAAAATTATAATTCCAATGTTTGAAATAATTCATAAGTTAATTTTATTTTATTTTTCTCATGAATAAATTAATCTTGGATAAATGTTGAAGATGATGTGTCCATGAGGGCACACATGGACAAAACAATAAGAAATGGGACCATGGAAAGCTTGCAAAAAAAAAGTACCCCAAAGCTAAAACTCAATGCAAAGCAAGCAAGTGTATAAAGCAGGGAAAATTTGGATTTTGGAAGAAAGGAGGGAAAGTAGTGAGAAATCATTATAAATTAGTAAAATCTAGAAAAAGCAGGAAAAGCATAAAAGGCAATGCAAAGGCAATAATGCATTGAAAAATAATGAAAGTTAGAAAGTAGAGCAAAAGCTTTACAAAACAATGTCGTATAATCTAGTTCGTGAGAGCGCATTGGCTGAGATGAATTGCAAAAGAAGTTATCCAGACTATAAAAACCTAGACTAGCGTACCTATCAAATCTTTTAACAGTTTAAGTATTGTATTGGGAGCTCTAAGCTTCTCTGACTTGGGAGATGTGGCTCAAGACATAGTCGGTAAATGTGCCCCTACTGCTCTTTTAGTGATATGTGAGGATTTATGGAATTCAGCCATTTATAGTGATTTATTGCAGGTTTTGAAGAAATTTCCAATCAGGTTCAAGTTCCATTGCAATTATTGGGAAGTCATCCATTCGAATACCAAAGTTTTTTTAGTCTTATCCCATGTTGATAGTTTTGTGCTGAAGGATGTCATGTATTAGCCTTATTTTAGAGGTGCTTAAGTTTCCAATTGATTTAATCGATGTAATGTTGAAATTATGAACTCATTTATGCAATTCTATAAAGCAAAAGTATGTGTTTCATATGAATTTTGACCACATAGTCTAGATTTTGATGTAATATTGCTAGTTTCCAGTATTGCTCTAATTGAAAAACTTCTATCCATTAAATTTGAGTCCTTTTAGTTCTTGTTGTTAGAAAAAAATTTAATGAATACCATCCACTATTTGGGGAGGCTTGAATTGGAGCTAGTTGTGCAGTCCCAATTGTCAATATTTCTTGTGAGACATTTAAAACTTTACAAATTATTCCTAAACCTGCATATTCAAACCATAAATTATTTATGATATTAATTTGTATTACTCCAATCCTCCCCAAGTCGAAAACCCTCACCCTTATCTCTCAGGAAGTGCCAAGTTGAATATGTAGTTTGCATATGTTAATGTAGCCAGGTAACCTTGGAGTAGACATTAGCATAGTTGATTTCAAAACATAAATGGTCGTAGTAAATATTGCAAAGGATCCTTGATCTAGCACATCCCTCCCATATTTCATAGTTTTAGAAATTCCTAATGAATCTGGTCTTCTCGCTGAGAGGTTGGGGTGAATCAATGACAAAAATTTAAACACAATTTATTTTATTTTAGCAAATGTAAAAATGATTTTGGACACAATTTTTTAACATGGAACCCAATAAGTTAAACCACCAACATGTTTCTATTATCTGCAAAACTTTGTTTTTACAATATACAATATTTATTTGCAAGCACCCACTTGATAGAGACCACAATCCCCAAGTTTCTCAACCACTACTGAAGGATGCACCCACACCCTGGTTTTTGCCTGCACCTAGTGACAAGGATACACCAATATCTTGATTCTCCAGCCACTATTAGAAGGAGGCTAATACCTCCTTGTAGGCATGTAGCCTGCCCTATCACCACCCTTCCACCCTTGTATGTACTTTTATTATACTTCCATATCTTCTTTAAAAACTATGTCTCTTGTTGCTCTCCTTTGGTCTCTGTCTTATGCTTTGGATGCATAGATCCGGATGATAGAGACGCCTTAATTACCACTTGATATTCTATTTATAAATCCTTCAATCATCCCTTCAAACCATGCTCACACTCTTTCAACATTCTGACTCTTCATATATCCGTTCAAACCATCACACCTTTACAAAACATACTTCATGATTTTCTCCTTCACACCTCTTAAATTTTTTGTTAATTTAGTTAATAATTTAGATTATGTCTTTGTTATATTACTAATTTTTAATTAATTACTTAATTAAACTCTCTGATCTTCTCATATCTTTGATATTATTCCATTCATAAGTTTGTTGGCATTATCATCTCTGGCTGCAGGTTTTCCTTTCTTTCAAGATTCATTGTCTCTGGCTGGTAGGTGTGTTTCTTTCCCAAAACACAGGCTTCATTATCATGTGGGCATTGTACTTTCTACACTTTCCTTTCCTCCTTCCATTTTTCAGACTAGCTTTTCTGCAAGCTCCTTTTTGCACTGTGGAAGGCGGAAATTAGAAACTCAACCTTTCTAAGACCTCGTATTTTTGCTTTCTGCCTTTCCACTTTCCGGACTAGCCTTTCCACAAGCCCCTTTCCACACTGTGGAATGCAGAAATCAGAAACTCAAATTTTCTAAGACTTCGTCTTTTTGCTTTTCTCCTTTCTACTTTCTAGACTGTCCTTTCCGTACGCTCCTTTCCGCACTACGGACTGCGAAAACACAACTTTCCATTTTTTTGAACTTTTTCCTTTCCTCCTTTTTTCTACTGCAACAGTCCTTCCTCCATTTTCTTTCTGCACTTTCCTTTTCTGCAAGGTGGAATACAGAATCAAGAAATTCAACTTTTCCATGACTTCAACGTTTTGATTTCTATGGTTTTGCACCCACACTTTCGTTCCCGCAATGGTCCTTCCGTCGTTGTCTTTATGCACTTCCCTTTTCCACAGGGTGGAATGTAGAAGTCAAAAGCTCAATTTTTCCACGACTTTGACCTTTTGATTTCTGTGGTTATGCACTGGACTTCCCTTCCCACAACAACTTTTCTTGCAACACTTTTTTCTGAACCGTCGATCTGCTTGTGAAACTATTTTCACCGGTCTGGTCTTTGATCCTTTGCAGAACTTCATCTTTTCTGCCTATCCTTTGTGGAACTGATCCTTTGGATCTCGTACAGGATTCTTTCTAAATGTCAATTTTAGATTGAATGTGGATCTCACCATGACTTTTCAAATCTGCATAATTTATTTGCTTTAACACTTAGCCAATTTTAATCTCAACATCCAAACTAACATTTTTCTCTTGTTTTGGAAGATTGATATTCCGCTCGTGTAAGAACCAAATGAGAATCTAACTTCATGGATGGATATCTAGTTCATCAGGGAGAAGGATCATGTCATATTTATATCTTACTGACACACACACATCTTTTGGAGGACATTTGAAAATAGTCTTCCAACCTTTTGTTATGACACTTAGACAAATTTCTTAGTCTGATCTAATCTGCCTAAAACACTATTTTGGCAGGTCCATAACTTTTTCCTTAGATACTTCCAAGACAATATGAAGAGATGGTCAAGTAGAGAAAACACAAATCTACAAGACCCCTATGTGTAGCAAGCATTTATTCTAACCCATGATTTAGGCCAGTCATTCTCTTAGAACCTCTTAGACTAGTTTTGACTATTTATCCATACTTAGTCAATTTCCTGATTTTCACCAATTGCCATATTTCTCCATAATGATGTCACATCATCTACTTTGTCGTCATAGGCAATGTCTCTTACCAATTTTCCATCAATTATGTTATTATATGTCATAATATCTTCCATTTCATCATTCATTCCATGTCATCACTACCTATGTCTTTTCTTTGACGTATACTGAGTTCACATTTTGTCTTTCCTTTGTCTTTCACTGAGTTCACTCTACCATCATGTCCTTTGTGTATCCTTTGTCATTCATGGACTACTTTGACATCAATGACAACTATAATCCATATTTCCAACAATCTCCCCCTTTTGAATTGATGGAAACACCTAAACCTTGTTCCCCTTTGACAAAAATGACAAAGGATAACCTATTATGCCCTTTGTTGTAACTAACTTGACATAGAATTTTAAAATTCAAACTTCTGGTGATTAGAATCGAAGGTCTAAACACTCAATAACTTTCAGAGTAAACTCAGCTCTTCATTCTATTGAACCAGAAGTACAATTGCTCATAGAAGTTGTACTCTTCACTCCTCACTTACTCTTTTATCATCTCCTTTTGTTTCTCTTCCTCCAATTAACTTGGACTTGGTGTTGATCATACTATTAACATCCTTCTTGTAGTGATTCTTTGCGTAAGAACCTTGGATAATGAATTCATAGACTCCCCCTATCACAGTGCTTCTCCTAAACACATTCCTTCTTCACATCTGAGATCAAATCCAATTGTGGTATCTCTCTTCATTCTTTATGCATTTGTATTAAGTCATGATACCAAATCTGCATTCAAACATAACTTCATCCTTTGCCAAAACTTTGTTTCAACAAGCTCTTCAAATATGATCTATAGGTTTGGTTTTCATTCTTCTTTATGGTTTCAAGGATGACAATATAACCATTACTAACATTGTTATCAAAGACAACAAACTTTTCAAACACTCTCCCCATGAGTACATGATCCTCTTTAATTCTTTATTTCATGATTTTCTTCTAGGTTATATAGGATTTTTTAGAAAAAACATCCATCTTCAGTTCCACACCCATCACTAACTTCGTCATCATCTTTATTTCCATCATAATCAATGTCAATCTTATCTACGACACTATTAAACTCCTCATCATATTAGTCTTCCTTTCTTCTACAACTCTTTCCATGAGGTACCTTCTGGTTTTTCAAAAACTTGTCCGCATCTCTTGTCATGTGTTTTGACCAATCACTGTCAACACACCAGAGATCTCCTTTATCTTTTGTTTCTAGGGTACTCAGACATTCTTCTTTCAAAGTTCTTTCTTTCTAAAGCGTCTTTTTCTTTCTAATGTCTTTTGATCTTTCTGAGATTTCCATTACTTTGCAATTGCTTTCTTTATGTCCATGGTTATGAAAATTGAAGCATTCTAAATTTATTTCTTGTAGAGGCATGAAGGGGTTATAATTTTTTCTCTTAACTTGACCAATTGTTTGATTGTCCTTGAGGTTATAGTTTTTAACCTTCAAAATTTTCCTTTCATATGCTCTACAATTCATAGCTTTGTGTCCAAAGTTAGAGCATGCAAAAGAATAACCGAGGAAAATGTGAGGATACCTGTTTTGATTAAATTTCTTTGGATTTGTCTTGAATTCCTTTTTGATGGGTGGAAATAATCTTTTGGAGTTATGACCGTTGCTTGTCTTTTCTTCCTCTTTCTTCATGAATGTACTAAGAAGAGCAGCTGCATAATATTATGAGCTAACTTGATTTTCTTCTTGAGAATAACCTATTCCATTTTTGTTACTTGGATCCCTTTGTGTGGTTAAAATATTATCTAATATTTTAGAACTATTTTCATATCTAGTTTGAATCAATTTTTCATCAAGCTCTTCTCTTAAGTGAACTAATTTTGCCTCCATTCTTTCACATATTAGTTGTTTTTCTTTAAGATATTTCTCCAACCTTTTTTCTATCCTATTTCCATCTTGAATTTGGTGTTTCAGATTGCTCATCATTTTCTTCATCTCTTTTTCTTTTTGTTCATGCTCTTCCTGTTGTTCAACTAAGAAACTTTTCAGCTATCTATATTTGTTTTTGTATCTTCTTAGTCCATCCAAAGCACTAAATAGTTATTTTTCCATATCAACCTATGCTTCATCTTCTAACTCTTTCTTATGCTCAATTTATTCTATCTCATTAGACTATTCAACACCTAAAAAAAAAGGAATTCATCATCATTGTCACTAACTTCGGATGAACTGTTGTCTTCTTCATTTGAGTAGAAATTCTTTTTTCCTTTGTAATTTTTCTTATAGTGGAATTTTCCCTTTTTCTTGTATTGTTTGTTTTGGTCATCTTCATCTTCAGAGTCTTCCTTGGGATAAGTACATTTGGTTTGAAAGTGCCCAATTTTTTCATAATTAAAACATTTGAAAGGCAGCATTCCTTTGTACTTCCCTAATCCTTTCTGAAGTTTTTTAATAAAATTGGCTTCTTCTTCATCAGATTTTTCATTATGGTTAGTATGAGGTTTTTGCTTCTAACTTTTTGTTTTCTTGATCACCTTGAAAGCTTCTTCTCCTTTTGGGATATTATCAATACCTAGTCTTAATTCATAGATTGTGAGGATTCCATATAATTCATCCATGGTAAGATCTTCTAGCTTCTCTCGGTATTCAAGAGTGGATACTTTGGGATTATATGACATAGGAATTATTCTTAGTATATTTTCAACTAACTCATAGTCTAGTACTTATACTCCCAAACCTTTGATTGCATTACCAAGATTCTCAACTCTTTCAAAGTACTCTGAAATATTTTCTTCATCCTTCATTTTTATACTTTCATATTGTACTTTGAGAGATTGAATTTTTTCCATCTTTACTTTGGAGTTTCCTGCATGTATGGTTTCCAATTTGTCCCAGGGCTCTTTTTCACTTTCACAAGTCAACACTTTTGCAAGAACCTTCTTACTTATTCCAGCTTGTAATGTATTTAAGGCCTTTGCATGTTCCCAAAATTTATTCATTTATCCTTCTTCTTTGGGAGTGTCATTTGGAACATTATATCCTTCTTCAACTAATGCCCAAACTTCCAGACCAATGGACATCAGATAGTTTTTCATTCTAGTATTCCAGAAGACATGGTCTTCACCATCAAATATGGGGACTCTTATTGACATCTTCATCTGCTGATCCATAGTCATTGTAATAGGATCTTCCTTATAGTGTTTAAATTATGGTGAAGGATCCTCCTCTAATACCAATTGATGAATCAGGTCTTGTCACTGAAAGGGGGGGTGAATCAAAGACAGAAATTTAAACACAATTTCTTTTATTTTAGCAAATGTAAAAACAAATTTGGACACAATGTTTTAAGGTGGAACCCAATAAGGTAAATCACTAACATGTTTCTATTATCTGAAAAAAATTGTTTTTACAATATACAATAGTTATTTGCAAGCACCCACTTGCTGGAGACCACAATCCCAAGTTTCTCAGCCACTACCGAAGGATGCACCCACACCCTAGTTTCTACATGCACCTACAAACAAGGATACACCAATAACCTAATTCTATAACCACTACTAGAAGGAGGCTAAGACATCCTTGCAGGAATGTAGCCTTCCCTAGCACCACCCTTCCACCCTTGTATGTACTTTTATCAGACTTCTAGATCTTCTTTAAAAACTGTGTCTCTTGTTACTCTCCTTTGGACTCTGTCTTATGCTTTGGATGCATAGATATAGATGACAGAGACGCTTTACTTACCACTTGATTTTTTTTATATATCCTTGAATCATCCCTTCAAACCATGCTCATGCTCTTTCATCATTGTGACTCTTCAAATCAATGTTCAAACCATCACACCTTTACAAAACAGACTTCATGTTTTTCTCCTTCATACCTCTTCAAATTTATGTTAATTTATATAATCATTTAGATTATATCTCTATTATATTACTTTTTTTTAATTGATTACTTAATTAAACTCTGTGATCTTCTCATGTCTTTGAGATTCTTCCATTTGTAAGCTTGTTGGAATTATCATCTCTGGCTGCAGGTTTTCCTTTCTTTCAGGATTCATCATCTCTGGTTGTTCAACGTGTTTCTCTCCCAAAACACAAGCTTCATTATCATGTTGGCACTGGCATTTCTGCACTTTCCTTTCCTCCTGTTTTCCATACTGGATTTTCTGCAAGTTCCTTTCCGCACTGCGGAAGGCAGAAATCGAAAACTCAACTTTTCTAAGGCTTCGTATTTTTTCTTTCTGCCTTTCCGCTTTCTAGACTGGCCTTTCCACACTGCAGAATGCAGAAATTAGAAACTCAAATTTTCTAACACTTCATCCTTTTGATTTCTGCCTTTCCACTTTCCGTACCAACCTTTCTGAAAGCTCTTTTCCGCACTGCAGAAACACAACTTTCCAGTTTTTCATACATTTTCCTTTCCACCTTTCTGCTCCCGCAACGGTCCTTCCATTGTTGTTTTTCTGCACTTGCCTTTTCTGCAAGGAGAAATGTGGAAGTCGAAAAATCAACTTTTCCATGACTTCAATCTTTTGTTTTTCACGGTTCGAAACCCGCACTTTCGTTCTCGCAATGGTCCTTACGTCATTGTCTTTCTACACTTGCCTTTTCCATGGGGAGGAATGCGGAAGTCAAAAACTCAATTTTTCCAAGACTTCGACCTTTTGGTTTCCATGGTTCTAGACCCGCACTTCTGTTCCCGCAACGTATTTTTCCCTTACTCTTTTTCTGAACCGTCGATCTGCTTGCGGAACTATTCTCATCCGTCTGATCTTTGATCCTTTGCAGAACTTCACCTTTTCTTTCTATCCTTTGCGGAACTAATCCTTAACTGTCGTATCTCATGCGTAATGCTTTATGACCGTCAATTTTAGTTCAAATGTGAATCTCACCATGCCTTTGCGGATATGCATGATTTTTTTGCTTTAACACTTAGCCAATTTTAATCTCAACATGCAAACTAACATTTTTCTCTTGTTTTGGCAGATTGATATTTCGCTCGTGTAAGAACCAAATGAGAATATAACTTCATGGATGGATAGCTAGATCATCAAGGAGTAGGATCATGTCATATTTATATCTTAGTGACACACACACATCTTCTAGAGGACATTTGAAAATAGTCTTCCAATCTTTTGTTATGACACTTGCACAAATTTCTTAGTCTAATCTAATATGCCTAAAACATTGTTTTGGAAACAAGTCCATAACTTCTTCCTCAGCTACTTCCAAGACAATCTGAAGACATGGTTAGGCAGATAAAACACAAGTATACAATACCCCTATGTGTTGTGGGAATTTATTCTAACCCATGATTTAGGGCGTTCGTTCTCTTAGACCCTCTTAGACTAGTTTTGACTATTTATCCATCATTAGTCAGTTTCCTGATTTTCACCAATTGCCATATTTCTCCAAAATGATGTCACATCATCTTCTTTGTCATCATAGGAAATGTCTCTTACCAATTTTCCATCAATTATGTTATTATATGTCATCATATCTTCCATTTTATCATTCATGCCATGTTATCACTACCTTTTTCTTTCCTTTGACTTACACTGAGTTCACCTTTTGTATTTCCTTCGTCTTTCACTGAGTTCACTGTGCCATCATGTAATTTGCTTATCCTTTGTCATTCATGAACTACTTTGACATCAATGACAACTATAATCCATATTTCCAACAATTCCCTCTTGATCTCAATTAAAAGTGACTGGTTTGACCCCTCCCTTTTCATTGTATTCGTTGAAATTTTTGGAAAGGTTGATTAATGTACAATCAGATCTGATTGGTACATTACACTTGTATCATAGCATGGTCCTCTAAACTTGTTCATTTTTTTCTTTAATGGGTCCCAAAATAAATTCAAATCCAAAGAAAAAAGGTATAGGAGAAGAGGAATTCAATTCCACCGAAGGAAAAAGTCAAGTAGAAAGAGAAATGTCAAACATGGATGAAAAATATGAGTTAAGACTTTTTGTCCAAAGTATGTTGAAAGGATTGTGAGATATATCTCATAATATCATCCAATATGGACAAGAACCATATATTTCTTGGCTAAGCAACTAGGAAACAAGGATGGACAAGGGAGTAGTATTGGCTCTCAATCTTGTCCTACCATGCCCAAGCTTATTGAGGAACATAGAGAGGATCCTGAAATACATAATGAGTTAGTTGCTTCATGGGAAGATAGGTATGCAGAGTATCAGACTCTGGGTGAATATTTCAGAAGAACACTTACATTCAAATATTTTTGTGAATCCCAATACAAGACAAATCCAAGAGGGAGATTTCGAATTCTTGCTCAATTTTTTTAGTTAATGAATTCTATTGGTAATATTTATTTTCCATACTTTGATGGCTCATCAAATTGTACTATAGTTCTTGGATTCAAAATTTAGATACCTACTTCCAATTGAATCCTATGGATGACAAATATGCCATCAATATGTATACTCTACATTTGGATGGTGAAGAAAATGATTGGTGGTTATGGCATGAAAACTCTTGGTCTTGATCAAGTAAAAACCTATGAAGAATTCACCAGGAGGTTGGTTGAGATACTTGATAGGAAGGATCCGTAAATCACTTTCAAAGAGATTTCACATGTGATGCAGACTAGAACTCTTGAAACTTACATCTCTGGCTTCCAAAAGCTGGTTGTAATGGTCACATACTGTTAACACCAAAAATTGTTCACCTAGCTCTCCATGGTCCAAACCATAATTATACATCATAATCTCACCATTATTTCCTCCATTTTGTCCTTCACAACTAAAATTCCACCAAATATGGTCCAAAACATTATTATTCCTTCCCTCATAAATATAGGGAAGTTGAGCATTTATTGTGATTTATCCCCACTCTCTCCAAAAAGGACCAAAAAACCTTAAAATGAGAATGGTTCAAAAACTATAGATAAATACCATGCACAATAAAATACCATGGGTCAAAAACCTTGGATCATCCTATAAATACATTGTGAAGGTCTCCCCACAAACATTACATGACATTACTTTTCGACATTATTCCAATATTTTTCCATATCATTCCCACGGTGTATGTTGAGCTTGATCCATACCCACTTGGATTTGTTTCCCCTATTTGACAACCATCAATGGAGACGACTGGAGAACTAGGAGTGGAGCCGGTGGACCATTTCCTCAAATGGCTATAGTGGCCCACATTACAGAAAGGTGTGCATGTTGTTGCTTTTTGTTAGTTAGATAAAATACATAAAAATCATAAAAAATATTTATGTTTTTATTACTGCTTATTGTTACAAGATGAAGTTGAGAAATCCTTCGCACCATGAACTCTACCCTATGATCTGATTTAATCTAGGGTAGGTCCTTTTTCGCGTAGTATGGTATAAATACCCACTACACTGACATATCATAAGCTAGATTGATCCCTTTATTCATAGAAGGATTAGCAGAGCCTTTGAAGGGTTTGTTGAAGGCCTACAGACCACCGGCCTTGCAAGATGCAATGAGTAGGACAAGAGATCTACAAGATGTTATTCCAAGGATAAGATTCCCACCTAGAACTTCTTTCCCTACTCAGTAAAATAATCAAAGGCCTATTTTGAAGAACCCCTCTAGAAATTTCAAGGAAGACACCTTCTCCAAAGATCGGGATGAATTGAGAAGAAGAAATTTATGCTTCACCTATCAGGAACCATGGGTTCCAAGCAACAAGTGTGTCAAGGGAAAATAACACTATATTGAGGTATTTTTAGAGATAGAATATGAAGAGGAATATTAAGAGGCACCAGCATATGCAAAAGGAACACATGAGATAGAATATAAAGAGCCTCCTCCAAAAGGTATAAAATTACAGTATTGACAAGAGTGCCTCGCTTGCACACTCGCATATTCAAGGAATTAGTTCAAGGACAAGAATTCATTGTTTTGGTGGATGGAGGTGCTACCCATAACCTCATTGATGGATCATTAGTTGAAATAAGGAGGTTTACCACTAAAAAATCGGAAGACTCCACTGTCATTATACCAAGTAATCACTCCATGGACTGTTCTAGATGGATTCCTGATTTGCAAGTAACCATAGGAGATTACACCGTGACCAACAGTTTTGTATGTGGTTAATGTGGTTGATACCAATTTGGTATTGGGAGTGTAATGTTTGTACTCCATTAGAGAGCATACCATAAACTACAATGTGCCTGAAATGAGATTCCAAGTTGTTTGTGGAAAAGAGGTTGTGTTGAGAGGTATCAACACCTACCCAAAGCAAGTAGTTTCTACACATAGTATGATATCTATTTTAATACATAGATATATTGAGTGGGTTTTTCAATGACTAAACACCACTCAAGCCACTACCTTGGATATATCACAGTAGCCAAAAGAGACAGAGAAGCTACTTTGAAAGAAAAAGAATGTGTTTGAAGACCTTCCACATGGAAAGCCACGGGATCAAGGAGTGGATCATAGAATTGAGCTGGAGATAAGCATATCACATATCAAAGTCCACCCTTACAAGCACCCCAAAATATTCAAGGATTATATATATCAAACCATCAAAGAGATGCTTGACTTGGGTTTCACCATACCAATCTCAAGTCCTTTTGCATCCTCTGTAGTCCTTGTCAAAGAGGAAGAATGGGTCCATGCAAATGTGCATATACTACAAGTCTCTCAACAAAAAGACCATCAAGAACAGATATCACATTCCAATTATTAATGAATTGATGGATGAAATTCATGGATCCAAGTACTTTTCAAAAATTGATCTTCGCTTTGGATACCATCAAATATGAATGAGGGAGGAGGACATTTAGAAGACAGCCTTCCAGTGTCACTATGGTCAAATTTGAGTTTTTAGTCATTCCTTTTGGATTGAATAATGCACCATCCACCATCCACCTTCCAATCATGCATGAAATAGTGTTTGGTAAGAAGCTCTGTAAGTTTGTTCTAGTGTTCTTTGATTATATTTTGATATATAGTAGGAATTGGGAGCAGCATTTGCATCATTTGGACATTGTACTAACCATATTAGTTTATCAGTCTTTTTATGCTAAGTTGTCCAAATGTGAATTTGGAATGACTAAGATCTTGTATCTTGGTCATGTGATTGGGAAAGGAGTTAGGGTTCATATGGATAATATTAGTTCCATTCTATATTGGCCAAGGCCAAGGAATATCACTGAGTTGAGAGGTTTCATTGGTTTGTGTACTTACTATTCGAATTTTTTCAAAGGTTTTTCCAAGTTTTCCGCACCACTGACAGATCTCACAAAGAAAGGATCCTTTAGATGGTCAGAAGAAGAAGAACAAGCATCCAAGAGAATGAAATAAGTAACGAGTAGTTGTCTTGTACTTACACTTCATGTTTTTTCTCAACCATTTGTTCTTGAATGTGATGCTTCAGGAGAAGGAATCAGGGTTGTCTTAATGCAAAATAAGCACCCAATCGTTTTTTAGAGTAGGAAGTTTCATACCCATGAAATACCTTAATCAATATATGATAAGGAATTTATGGCCATAATGCATGTATTGGTTAAGTTCAAACAATATTTAGTGGGAAGTAAATTTGTTATCAAGGCTGATCATAATAGTCTGAGGCATTTCTTATCAAAAAATTGGACCTTAATGATAGCCAGTAGAAGTGGGTCAGTAAAGTCCAAGATTTTGGTTTTGATATTAAATACAAAAATGGAAAATTTAATGTAGTTGTAGATGCACTTTCTAGAAAATCAACCCTTGTAGTGATGAAAATTCAAGATGATTGGAAGACAACACTATAAGTAGAATATTCCAAAAATCAGTTTGCATGTGATCTACTTGATGGGATGATATATGATTATTCTTATAAGATCCTTATTTATTTCATCTACCACACAGATAGAATCTTCTTGCTCCCCAGAATCATCCTTAAAGAAGAAGATTCTAGAAGCAGCTCATGATGAGCCCCTAGTTGGACATCCTGGTTTCCTGAAAACCTATAGGAATGTAAGTGAAAGGTTCTCCTAGGAGGGCATAAAGAATGATGTGATGGAGCATGTGAGAGAATTTTTGGAATGTGAACAAAACAAAGTGGAGCATCCACATCCTTCTGGCATCTTAAAACCACTACCCATTCCAAAGCAAAAATGGGAAAGTGTATCAATGGAATTCATCATTGGTCTGCCCAAAAGTCAAGGTAGATATTGTATTTTTGTTGTGGTTGATAGGCTGACCAAATTTTCACAATTTGTTTTATGTCACCATAACTATTGCATCCCACCAAGTGGTTGATATCTTTTTCAAAGAAGTGTTCAAATTACTTGGTATTCCCAAGTCTATAATCAGTGATAGGGACATCAAGTTCACTAGTAATTTATGGCAATAATTATTCAATTTGGTGGGAAAAAAATTGGACCTTAGCACAAGATTCCATCCTTAGACTCATCGCTAAACTAAGAGGGTGAATAAATGGCTTAAATTTTATATAAGAAACTATGTTACCGAGGAGCAGAAGGCATGGTTTACTTGGTTACATTTAGGTGAATTATGTTATAACACTACTTTCCATATATCCATCGGTATGACACGCTTTAAAGCATTACATGAATATGATGCACCCACATTTTCATATATGATATTTGGAGATTGAAGAACCCAAAATGCAAAGGATCATATCCAACGGAGTAAATACATACCCATAACACTCAGGGATAATTTGCAGGTTGCACAAAATCAACAGAAGGTGAATGCAAATGAGCACATGACAGAGCGAACCTTCCAAGAAGGTGACATAATTTATCTGAGGTTGCAGCCCTATATGAAATATCCATTGAAGTAAAAATCAGCAGAGAAGTTGCAGCTAAGGTTTTATGGTCCATACAAAATTTTGAAGAAGATAGGTGAGGTGGCTTATGAACTAGAATTGCCTCCAAAAAGCAGGATACACAATGTGTTCCATGTCTCATGTCTTAAGAAGCCAGTGGAGAAATTAGTTATAGTTTCAAACGAGTTTCATCCCCTTGATGATGAAGGGAATTTGGTGTTAGTTCCAGAGAGGATTTTGCAGATCTGGGAAAGAATATTAAGGAGTAGAATTATCAAAGAATATTTGGTGCAATGGGAAGGACTGCCCGGTGAGGATGCAACTTGGTAAGGAGAGAAAAATCTACAATACCCAAGTTTGAAATTTCTTAGGGACAAGAAATATCGGGAGGAGAGGACTATAATGTCCCTTCCTTAGTGACCACTTTTCCAAGTCTTCTCGCATCAAGTCCCTAAAGGTTAAGGAGGGAAGTTTTAATTAATTGGGATTCATTTTTATCAAGGCTTAGTAGTTAGAAAATTATAATTCCACGTTTGAAATAATTCATATGTTAATTTTATTTTATTTTCCCCATCAATAAATTAATCTTGGACAAATGTTGAATATGATGTGGCAAGGAGGGTGCACATGGACAAAAGGATAAGATATGGGACCATGGAAAGCTTTCCAAAAAGAAGAAAGCATCCCAGAGCTAAAAAATAATGCAAAGCAGGCAAGTGTATAAAGTAGGGAGATGTTGGATTTTATCAGAAAGGCAGGAAAGTAGTCAAAAGAAGGAAAGTAGTGAAAAAATGGGATAAATGAGTAAAATCCAGAAAAATCTAGAAAAAGAAGGAAAAACAAAAAAATGCAATGCAAAAGCAGCAAGGTAGGAAAAAAAAGGAAAGTTAGAAAAACATAGCAAAGCTTCACAAAGAAATACCTTCTAATCTCATTCATGAGGGAGCATTGGCTAATGTGACTTGCACAAGAAGTAATAAAGTCTATAAAAACTTGGAATAGCGCACCTATCACATATTTTGGCAGTTTCAGTATTGTATTGAGAGCTCTATGCTTCTCTAATTTGGGAGATATGCCCCTAGTCGCAACTGGGAAATGTTCCCTGCTATAGTTTCAGTGATATGAAAGGATTGATTGAATTCATCCTTTGACAATGGTTTATTGTAGGTTTTGAAGCAAGTTCCAATCAGTTTTTAGTTCCATTACAATGATTGGGAAGTCACCCATTCGAATTCGATAGTGTTTCTAGTCTTGTCCCATGTTGATAAATTTATGTCGAAGGATGTCATGTATGAGCCTTCTTTGAGAGGCAATTAAGCTTCCAAATGATTTAATTGATGTAATGTAGAACTTATGAATTCATTTCTGCAATTCTATAACCCAAAGTTATGAGTTTCATATGAATGTTGACCACCTAGTCTAGATTTTGATGTAATATTGCTAGTTTCCAGTATTTCTCTGATTGACAAACTTATATACATTGAATTTGATTCCTTTCAGTTCCTCCCATTATTTATAATATTAATTAACACCATCCATGTTTGAAACATATAATTCATGACCCTCATCCACTATTTGGGAAGCCTTGAATTGGAGCTAGTTGTGCAGTCTCGATTGTCAATATTGTTTGTGAGACCTTTAAATATTTCCAATCCATTCCTAAACCTACATGTTGTAACCATAACTTATTTATAACATTAATTTGTATTTCTCAAATATTCCCCATGTCGAAACCCCTCACCCTTAACTCTCGAAAAGTGTCAAGTTGAAGATCTAGTTTACATATGTTGGTGTACCGTGGTAGCCTTGGAGTATACTTCAGCATAGCCAATTTCTAAACATAAATGGTACTAGTACATTGTGTAAAGGATACCTGAGCTAGCACATCCCTCCCACCTTTCACATTTTAAGAAGTACCCTCCTAATCTCAGTTAAAAATGACTAGTTTGACCCCTCTGTTTTCACTGTATTTCTTGAAATTTTTGGGAAGGTTAATTATGTGCAATCATATCTAATTGGTACATTACACTATTTTTCCATAGACACCTAATAGATTAGTTATTTTCTGAAATTTTTATCAAGGAATTTTTCATTCAATTAGGTTTAAAATATGCAAATAAAAAGGGGTTGTTACATGGGACATAACACAAAATGTTGTTGATCCACAATTTCTTGGGTGGGGTCCTGACCTTGATGATCTTGACCTACCCCCAAATCAAGGTTCCATTAGCATTGTTTGAATTTATGATTATATTTATTGTGGCCAACTAGTCATCGTACTTGTTTGTAGCTTATTGTGTTCTCACCTTAGGTCATATGATTTCGAAAATAATTTTCCTTTAAGGTTTTTACACTCATTTTTACTAAGCTTCTTGGGAATTTCTATTTACTTTTTTTCTGTGTGATGTCTATGTCCGCAACCCATTATTTTTGGGTGTAAAAAAATGTACATAAAATTTTATTTTTAATAAATGTTTAAACAAATCATTTTATTCAAAAAAAATAGTGGTTTGTGTTGGGGGTAAATGCCTCGAGTCAATGATAGAAAAGCACAAGAAAGGGATCTCTTGATTATCCAAGTAATCAAGCAAGCCCCTAAAATACTATTAATAGAAGATTATTGGATGAAAGAAGTTGTGTTTTGTTTTAAAGAAGTACTCCCTCATAATGGTAAGGAAATTCTCTGAATTTAAAGAAAAAATGATTTTGAATCAATTGTGGATTTATTCATTAATTGGTGGTATTTTTCCTGAGGGTGAGAGCTTATACCATGGTAATTTATGTCTCAATTTCATGGGGTATCTCTTCTTATTATTCTACATGGTTTGTTTTAATCAAGCATATTGTTTAATACTTTGATTTTGATATGAATGTGATAAGTTACATGTGGTTGTCATGATAAGTTTAAGTAACTTAATTTTGACTAAAAAGTAGCCAAAGTTTTGGGGAAGTTTTGACTCCAATATCTACCCCAAAATTCAAGCAATCGTACACTTACCATTTCCTAAGATAATAAATCTTGAAAAGTGAATTCCACTATCAATTACGGGGGGGATCTTGTAGAAAACATACAAGTGTAGTCAAACCACCTAAATAAATGATACCATGATGAATCCAAATTTGAAGGTGATTATAGAAAACACATGTTATCACCCAGAATTGTACCCAAGGTTGTGGAAGGTAAATCCCAAGGTAACAGCATAGCCACTTTCAGAAAGGAAGTTGGATTCCTCCTTCCTAGAGAGGGATATCTCATTGATTTTTAACAGGGCCATATATAAAATGAAATAAATTTTCTGATTGAATTGGTGGTTGAAACAAGGAAAGCATACATTGGGTTATGGAGTCACAAATATCGTTATGAAACACTGAACTATTTGCAGGTGAAATTCTACAAAGGCAAGGTAGCACTCGATTACAGTCAAAAAGTAGTTTGTCTGGTGAATTGTGCATCAACTTTGGAAAGAGAGATGGGTGAATACCTGAAACAATAGGAAAAGCATAACAATATGAATTCTAGACCATTACACACTCATTTCATATATGAAGAACACATAATGGCAAGTTTAACAAGAAATACATGCACATATGAAAGGAAATAACAAACTGTAACTACGAAATACACTGGAATATTTGCAGTAACATACCAGCATTCGGCTATGCAATTTTATTAACAATAGATCTTAAAATGCATAACACAAAATCTCACGAGTTCCAACCCTGTCCTCCTCTATTGAGGGTATATTTATAGTGTCATAGGCTACCGAGACCAACCTCGAAAAAGAGCCAAAAACAGTTACAGCATGGGAATGAAAATCCTAACAAATGTTGATCTGGCAGATTCACCATGATCATAACCCAAACTGAAAAGTAAGTTGGAACGCGCATGGTAAAGCAGTTTGAGAATTTTAACAACTAGAAACCAGACTCACTTGGTGATATTTTCATTTTAAAGCACTTTTGAGCACCCCACTACAGTTTCATTCATGCATACATCTTCACCTGCGAAATCGCTTATGGACCGTAGATCTTACCTCACAATTCATTATGGGTCATCAATCTAGGGTTTGCAGAAAGAAGAAAATAGGTTTCTATATTTCTCAAGGCTCAATTTGATATTTCTTCCCCTTCCTTATCCTTTTCACCCTTTATCTTTCCGCAACGTTGATTTCCTTTGGATTCATCCTCAGTCGTTGATCTGAGATCAAGCTGCGAGGTGCAGAAAATGGAAAGCGGGATCTCTGCTTTTTTATGACCAAACTTTTTATATTTCCATTTTCTAATTTCCACCCTTCTGCTCCTTTCTGAGCCGTTGATCTTCATGGAAACTCTCCAGGCCGTCAATCTAGCGGAAAGCGGAAAACAGGATTCCATTATTTTTCTAGCAAAATTGTTCCGTTTCCGCTTTCTGATTTTTTCCTTTCCTCCTTTTTCTTTCCATGTCATGAATCTGTGTGGGAGATCTCTGAACCATAGTTCTTGCAAATCGCAGAAAGCGAGATGTTAACTTTTCATGATAAAATCCTTTCATATTTCCACTTTCTGATCTCCGCCCTTTGTTCTTTTCTGAACCGTTGATATTTGGCGGAAGCACTCTGAGCCGTCAGATCTTGGATGGCAGAAAAGAGAAATGGTGATTTTAACTTCTTCTAAGTTTAACTTTGACCCTTCTACTTTCCCTTTCCGAACCGTTTATCTTTGAAGAAAATGTTCTAATCCGTTGGGTTTCGAACTGCGGAGAGTGAAAGTCGGGATTCCAACTTTCATAACCAAATTTTGTTCCTTTTTTGCTTCTACCCTTTTGTTGGACCGTTGATCTATGGCAGAAACTCTCTCAACAGTAGATCTTAGACTGTGGAAAGCAGAA
The DNA here is from genome assembly GCA_001517045.1 of Pseudotsuga menziesii. Classification (NCBI taxonomy): domain Eukaryota; kingdom Viridiplantae; phylum Streptophyta; class Pinopsida; order Pinales; family Pinaceae; genus Pseudotsuga; species Pseudotsuga menziesii. The sequence goes on along the minus strand of LPNX011017348.1, from coordinate 312,476 downwards.
TTTGGGTTTCATCACTTTTCACTATCGAAACTTGTTTTTTCGCCTTTCCACTCCCGATTTTGCTTTGGTGAAAATGATTTACGACCTTTGGTATTCTGTGTTGTGCATCCAAGCCATCCATTCCCTACAGAGTTTTATTAACATCCTTAAAAGTCTTATGACATGAACATTTTCAGGCCTTATCCTTTCTTTCACTTATCTGTTTCCTCGCCTAACACTTAGCCCAAAAATAGTGTTAACAACTGTCTCCAACTAGGCATGCTATCCTCCCTATGAGGTAACAAAGAACCCCGTAGACCAGGTTCCAATTCTATTGGGTTGTTCCCAACATTTCAAACCTCAAAATTCTTCTTTTTGTTTTTTTTGTAAATAAAATAAGGAAAAATAGAAACATGGCTACCCCTCTATATCTTAGGACCTTCTCTTCGGGCTTCAAATCCTTTGGCTCACCATTTGAACTATTTTGAAAGTAAAGAAATATATACAACTATGATACAAGAGTTACCTCCTCCTTTAGGACAAGTAATGTTTGAGAAACCTTCCATTGACTGGACCTCCTTTCAGCAGAGGCCCATCTTGATGTTGTAGAATGAAGGAATTCTCAACTCTGTATGTTGCAATGATATAAGGACCTACCCACATGTGATCAAACTTCCCATGTTTGTCTTCCCTAGGAGCGTCCCACTTCAAAACCAAATCTTCAATCTAGAATTGTTCTTCCTTTACCTTCCTATAAAAAGTGTTCTTCATATTTTCTTGATGTATTTGCACTTTACCATATTATTTGTCTCTCAACTCATTCAATTCTATGATCTGATTTATTCTTCTTTGCACATGATTTGTTTCATATTCTTGTTCCTGCGATAACTTCATGACTGGAACTCCCAAAGATGATGAAAAAACGACCTCGGTTCCATATACTAATTGGAATGGTGACATCCCAATTTCCCTTTTTGTGTTAATTTTTTCAACCCACAAAGCATATTTTATCTTTGTTTGCCAAGCTCTTTTGTCATCCTCCAAAAATTTGTTAATGATTCTCACTAAGCTGTTGTTGGATAGTATGCAGTAGAATGATTGAGACTAATGTGATACTTGTGACAAAAAATTAGCATTCTCTTATATTTAAAAGTAGGTGCATTTTCTGTCACAATCGTTTTAGGACAACCAAATCTAGCCAAAATATTCTCCTCCAGAAAATCCATAATTACTGCATCTGTGGCCCTTCTTGTAGGTATTTCTTCGATCCACTTAGTGAAGTAGTTAGTTGCTATTAATATCCATCTATGTTGTCCTGAAGAATTTGGATTTATTTCCCCAATAAAATCCAATCCCCACTGCTGAAAAGGTGCTTCAACTGATATTGGATTGAGAGGGAGTGGAACCAATTTCCTCTTACCATCAAATATCTGGCATTGGTGACATGTAGTAGTCTCCTTGTAAACATATGAAAACATTGAAGGCTAGTAAAAACCAACTCTCAAAATCTTGTTTGTTGCTACCTTCCATGAATGATGCCCACCACAATATCCCTTGTGAAATTCCTTCATAGTCTTCTCAGCTTCGTTCTCCAAGAGGCAATTTAGAAAAACACCACCAGGATCCTTCCAATAAAGGTATTGATTCAGAATACAAAACTTTGCAGCCTTCAGCTTCACTAATCTTTCTCTTGTTTTGTTTAACCCTGCAGGAGCCTGTAAATTTTGCAACACATACACAATATTAGAATACCATAGAGACATAGAGAAATCAAGCGTTACCTACACCCCTATATCAAGTTGATTTGAATGACTGGTCAGAAAACTGGGCTGTAAGGATTCACAGTTGGAATTTGTCATCATCTTTGCAAGTCCTTGTCCTTTAATCAGCTTATTGGGCTAATTTCAATGTCATAATCTAGTAACACAACAATCCATTTTTTTATTTTTCCTTTTGGATTTGGCTGTGTGAGGATGCTCTTCACCACATTACTAGGAACATAAGCAATGATATGTGAATGAAGAACATAAACTCTAAAATATTTCAAATATTTAATGAAAGCATATGCTTGTTTTCCATAATGTCATATTTCAACTCTCCATCTCTTAACGCTTTACTAAAGAAGGCTATAGGTTGCTCAGCATTCTTATTGTTTCTCTGTAACAATACTCCAACAATAGTATGATCAGAAGCATAAAAAAAGATCAAGAAATCTTTGCTAAAATATGGGCTTACCATAACTAGGGCTTCTTTGATATCGTATTTAATATCTCTAAAAGATCTCCTGGCATCTATTGTCCACTTTATCTCATGGCCATTTTTTAGAATATTAGTGATATTCATTAATATCGCAGCAAAACTAGGAATAAACATTCTCAAAAAAATTACTTGTCCAATGAATGATTGCACTTATTTTTTACTTCTAGGCTCCTCAACCTTCAGGATTGCACTGATTCTCTCTAGATCAATCTTTATACCATCCTTTGAAATAATGTGCCCTATCAATTTTCCTTCCTCTAATGCAAAATTTAATTTTCTGGGGTTTAATGATATTCCATACTTTTTACATTTCAGGAAAACTTTCTCCAAATGCTTAATATTCTCCTTGTCAGATCTTGCGTACACAGTGATAGCATCCATGTAGACAACCACAAATTTATCATTTTCCTCTGCAAAAGCAATGTCCATGGCACGCTGGAAAGTGGCCCCTGCATTCATTAAACCAAAAGGAATTTTGGCATATACATAAATGTACCCATGGTGTAGTAAAGGCATCCTTTTCTTGATCCTCAAGCAACACTTTGATATTATTGTATCTTGAGAAACCATCCATAGTTGAAATCCTTTCAGATCCCACCACTTTCTACAAAATATGTTCCATTTTTTGGCAAAGGGTAATTATCCTTCAAAGAGACTTTGTTAATATTTCTGACATCTATAAAAAGCCTGCTTTCACCACTCTTTTTTCTAACATGCACCATATTTACAACCCCTTTAAAAAAATATCAGAGTCATGATAATCTTGGCATTGAATAATGTTTTAATTTCTTTCTCAATAAAAGGCAGCAACATTGCATTAACTCTTCTCATTTTTTGTCTGAAAGTTTTATCACCAGGTTTTATTGGGATTGTATGTTGTATGATAGAAGTATCATACTCTTTAAGGTCTTCATAATTCCAGGAAAAGGCATCAGTGTATCTTTTCATCAAATTGATATAGTCTTATTTTTCTTTGACAGACAAGTTTTTTGACAGTTTTCTGATACTTGGATTTTCTTCAGTTCTTATATTTTTGTCTTCAACAACATCATCAGCAAGCTTCATTTTTGGATCTCTAGCAACATCATTTTGATCAAAAATATTCTCTAAAGGGATTAGGCCTCTGGGGATATGATTACTCTTCAACTGAACTATATCCTTTCCCCCCAATGAGTTTTTTAGCTTCCTATTTTCAGCAATTTCTTCTTCACTCTCTTCATGATCTTGGTAATTTTCAAAATTATCATTTTCACCATCTATCTAAGTATTTACAAATTCACCATACATCTCTAAAAATATTTTTATCTGCATATATTTGGAATTATCTGGTATGGAGGGTCTATTCACAATATCAACTTTATACTTTCTCTGTCCAGCAGTGGGAGTTTTAAATTTACTAGTAGCAACATCAAAAGAGTCAACTACTGTGTTTTCATATCTGGGAATCACTCTGATTTTATGCTTTGTAAAATAATTACCAAACATATCCCATAGCTCATTTCTATAAGCCCTCATTTCGGGATGTTTGGTCTGATAACTATCATTCACCTGGTTTATTACAAGCTCTGAATATCCCATGACTTGTATCCTATTTTATCCCATATCCTTCAAATCATTCAATCCTAGCAATAAAGCTTCATACTCCGATACGTTATTGGTACATTCAAAAGTTAGCTTATATGACAGAGACTTAAAATCCCTGATAGGAGAGATAATATATACACCAGAACCAGCACCAACTTTAGCCACAGATCCATAAAAATACATGGTCCATAGACCCTATTCTTTCTGTTTCTTTTCCAAAGCCTGTTGTCTCTTTGCAAACTCTTCCTCCTCCTTAACTTCAATGGATACAGGAATTTCAAGATAACAGGGAAGACCATCATTAAAGAAAATGGAATATCCCAAGTCAGTATCAACAGCATAGACAACGTGATTATCTAGTTTTCCTTGGCTGCTAACTACATAAGGGGATATTTTCTCACTGTATAACCTTTTATCCCCACCAACCATATGAATGGTAGCATAAGAAATATCCATTTGCAAACTTTCTTTCAATTTAGAAGTCCAAGACCTTGACAGCAATACACCAAATTTAGGAGGAATGTCTGCTACAACAACGTCCATTACCATAGTCTTAGATGGCATTTTTTCAAAGTTAACACAATAACCTTAATCAATCCAAGACACTTCACCTTCCTAGAATCAAAAAAATACAAATTTTTATATAGTCTAGTAACTTCCAGTCCCAAACTTTCTACCACTCCCTTGGGCATTAAATAATCAGATGCACCAGAATCTATCATAGCATTGTGCACAATCATATCATGTACATTTAAACTTAGGTAAAAAGGGGGAGCTTCATCATCATCCACATTTCCAATTTTTTATCCAAAGACAATGGTAGGAGTATCATCTGCCACCTCTAGGATATCTGGTTGAAATTATCCCTGACTCCTGACCATGTCTGTTATTTTTTCTATATATTCCCTATTTCTTAACAATTCATTGAAAGGAATGGAAATTTTCAATTTTGAGAGCTTTGTCTACAAGTTAAAAGTGGAAACAGCTTTCTCTACATCCACCAGTGTTGGTTGTTTAACTTTTTTTGTTTTCTCTATTTTATTTTTAGATTCTTTATATACAATGGGTTCTTTTTGTTTTTCACTTATCTTTTCTTTATTTTGTTTACTACTACAAGGTTGATTTTGATTGAACCTTCCTTTATTCACAGTAACATCTCTATTTCTCAATCATGATCTTTCTATGGACATCATCTATTGCATGCAAATATCCTCTTTGGTACTACTCTGACTCTTCCTCAAAATCATTATTGGCATTCTCCTGAGAAAACATACTATGCTCTTCCTCAGTGAGGTATATTTCAGAATCAAAGTCACCAAAATGGTGAATATGATCCTCAATAGATTCATCCTCATCTTCATCTGCAACATAATTTTCAGGAAAAGGTGGTTGTTGTTAGAATAGTAGAGTCAAGCTAAACTAGTTAACCTATGTAAGCAACCAACAACATATCATAAAATATAAGAACAAGAAAAGAAAAGGACAATAGAACACTAAATGTCTTCTATTATCTCCAGAATGTCTTCTCCAATCTTACAAAAGAGCAAAGCACAAATACCCCAAAGAATATAGATGATGTACAATAGTGTCACAATAGTACCACTACTACATCAAGAATACATGATATGTAGAGACTCACTTGACCCTATTATATACTAAGAGATGAGGTGGAATTACTCTCACATATTGCATGTGGGATAGTATAGTTCTCCAAAAATAACGTCTCTTAATACAATACCATGGAAAAATACTCTACACAAGTAAATACAACACCATATAACTATGGGTTAAATGTATTACTCTTTTACATAAGATTGTAGACAACTTTAGACATAATACAAAGACATTATTACCTTCGAAGGAATATAATATATTCCAACACTCCCCCTTAATAATGGCTGGGAGAAGGGCCCACACTAACACTAAGGAAGGAAGGAGTCATTACTGCTCCCACTTGATAACAACTTCCTGCATTCCAAGCAAGGAATGAAGATGCACAAACTTCATCTTGGTGAAGGATTTGGTAAAGATATCTGCTTCCTACTGCTCGGTAGGACAATACTGAAGAGAAAGAATACCATATCCCACAAGTCCGCGAATGTAATGAGCGTCAAGGTCGATATGCTTTGTCTTGGAGTGATATACCGGATTATAAGCAAGCTGGATTGCACCCCTATTGTCACATTTCAACACAGTGGACGATTTCGGAGCCAGACCAAGCTTTGTAAGAACATGCCATAACCAAACTACTTATTTGGCTGCTCTATATTCTGCTTCACATGAAGATAAAGAAAGAGTCTTCACCTTTTTGCTCGACCAAGGAATAGGACCTGAACCAAGTTGAAATACATAACCTATAGTGGACTGTCAATCAGAAATCTCACCTACCCAATCAAAATCTGTGTAACCAGAGAGTGAAATCGTAGTACTGCTTGAATAAAAAACACCATAGTGTAATGTCCCCTGTAAATATCCCAGAATCCTCTTGGCTTCCTGCCAATGACTTTCATGAGGTTGTTGCATGAACCAAGAAGCCAAGCTAACGGTAAAAGAGAGATATGGTCAGCTATGAGTTAAATATATCAAACTGCCTACAAGCTTACGATAAAGAGTAGCATCAACAAGCGTTGTGGTACACTCAATAGTTAAATTTACACCAGACTGAAATGGCGCAGGAGCAGATTTACAATCACTCGTATGGAAACGAGCCAACAAGTCTGTAGCATACTTTGGCTGAGAGAGAAACATACCATCTACCATATGCCAGATTTGAAGACCCAAGAAATAATGCAATAAACCAAGGTCAGTCATTTCAAACTGCTTTTGAATATCACTTTTTAGATTTTGACTTTTTGTAAGTTGGTTGCTTGTGATGATTATATCATCTACATATAAAACAACGATGAGAATATTAGTACAATAGTTCTGAACATACATATTTGGATAAGATATACAACGCTTAAAACCATTCTTCAAAAAATATGCATCAATTTTATCATACCAAGCCCTAGGTGCTTGTTTGAGACCATATAAAGACTTGTGTAATTTAAATACTAAATTTGATGATTCAGCATTAATAAAACCAGGAGGCTATTGCATATAAATTTCTTCATTAAGATCACCATTTAAAAAAGCACTTTTAACCTCCATTTGGTGTGTTTCCCATTTATAAGATGAAGCAATAGATAAAATGGTTCTTTTTGTATTCATTTTAGCAACAAGAGCAAAAGTTTCATTATAATCTATACCTTCAAGTTGATTAAAACCTTTTTCAACTAACCTATACTTTTCAATCTGTCCTTCTGCAATGAACTTAGTTTTATAAACCCATTTACAACCAACTAAATTCTTACCAACAGGAAGACAAACAAGAGACCAAGTATGTTTCTTCATAAGAGACTCATACTCAGCAGGCATAGCTTGTTCCCATTGAGGTTTACCTTGAGCTTGAGAATAAGAGGTAGGATCATCTGTAGCCAAAACTTTGGTCCTAAGGCCAAATTTAGATCTAGTTCTACGAGGGTCGGAAGGGTTACCGACCTCACTACCTGTAGATTCAAGAGTTTTCCAGACCCTAATAAGAAGGTTAGAGGAAACAGAAGTTTCTTCAGCTTCAGCGCATTCATGTGGAATACTTGAAGAAGAGGGTGAACTAGGATCAACAACATGCACAGAATTGGAAGAAGAAACCGAGATAGGAGTAACAGGCGACAATGGGATATTCAATGTAACATGAGGTTCAACATACTCAGGTGGTGAAGATACTTTAGCAAATTCAACATCCCTTCGGATGATAACACTCTGAGTAGAGGTATCAAATAACCTGTAAGCCTTAGAATCCTTAGAATAACCAAGGAATAGACATTTGTGAGACTTGGGATCTAACTTTTTTCGTTTATCATCAAGAATATGAGCCCAACATTCACAACCAAACACCTTAAAGTTACTAATATCAGGTTTCCGACCATTCCATTTTTCCTCGGGGGTAACATGCTTAACGGCTTTTGTAGGAACTCGATTTAAAATAAATTTTGCACAACTTACAGCTTCAACCCAAAAAAAAATTATGTAATCCATTAGAATAAAGCATACATCTAGCCATTTCAACTAAAGTTTTGTTTTTCCTTTCAGCAACACCATTTTGTTGAGATGTGTAAGGTACAGTCTTTTGGTGTTAAATACCATGTTTGGATAAAAATGATTCAAATTCCTTCTTAACAACTCCCCCTCATTATTTGATCTTAAAGTCTTAATCTTCTTGCCAGACTCATTTTCAACCAAAGATTTAAAAATTTGAAATATTGAAAAAACTTCACTTTTATTTTTCAAGAAATAAACTCATGATTTTCTACTAAAGTCATCAATAAAAGTAAGAAAATACATTGTACGAGATAAAGAGGGAACTTCAAGAGGACAACAAATGTCACTATGAATTAATTGCAAAGGTTCTTTAGCACACCAAGCTTTACCTTTCTCAAACATTTCTCTATGATGTTTACCAAGAACAAAACATTCACAAACACCATTAGTAGAAGAAATATGAGGCAATCCATGTACCATTTTAGTTAACAATTGCATTTTACCATAATTCAAATGACCTAATCGGTCATGCCATAATTTACTTTGTTCATCGGCGTGGGCAACATAGGAATAAAAAGGTTGTCTTTAAGTTGAGTTAAAACTAGCAAATTTATATAGACCAGCAGTATGATCAACAGGACCAGAAGAAACTACTTTGAAATTTTGATTGATATCTTTAAGAACATATTTGTCAGGCCATGCTTCAAATTTAAACCCTTTTTTACAAGCACGATAAATAGAAAGTAAGTTAATGGGCATGTGTTCAACATGAAAAACATCTTCCAATTGACCATTAGCAACATTAACATTACCGGAACCAATTACAGAAAGTTGTTTACCATCACCTATAGAAACTTTCTTAGATATGTATTTATGATTGTCATAGGAAGTAAATAAAGAAGCATCACCGGTCATATGTTTAGGTGCACCAAAATCCATTATCCATTCCACGTTAGAAGAAGAATTACTAGGCAAAACAACAGATGCACATAAAGCTACTTGAGAGTCATTAGAGGTTTTCTTTTTAGTTTTAGCCATTAAACGTTTTGTTTTAAAACAATTCTTTTCAGGATGGTTAGTTTTACCACAATGTTTACAAGGATCATACACTTTCTTATGTTTACTATTTTCATTAGAAGCATGAGAAGCATGTCCAAAATTAGTATTAGAATGATTAAAACCTTTATCATTATTAAAACTTTTCTTATGATTCTTATTAAGTGCAATTTGAGCTTTATTAGGTGTGAGTTGTCCTGAAACAATTAATCTTTCTTGCTCATTGATCAATCCTTTACAAAAATCATCAAAAGTTTGCTTTGTAGTAATTTGAGACAATTCTAAGCTCTATTCCTAGTTTGGATGAACATATCAAAACAAGATGGCATTTTACGTTCTACAGGAATAATAAGAGCAGTGTCAGTTTTCTTGTAATCTTTACCACAACTATTTAATTTCTCATTTAAAGTTTTCAATTCAGTAACAGATAACTCAACTCTTTCAAAGCCATCAAGTTCGAGGTCAAAGATATTCTTTTCAAGATAATATGCAGAAATATCATCAGATTTATCAAATAAAGAGGAAAGAAATTTCCATACCTGAAACGGGTTGTCTTCTGCCTCAATACTTACCTGAAAACTATCTGCAACAGTTTGACCAATGAGCCCCCTTGCTTGATCACTTTTAGCTTCCCATATAGCCAAATCATCAGCAGCAGTAGGTGTCTTTTGTTCACCATTACCTAGCCTCCAAAGATTATTACTCCTAAGAACATCAATCATCTTTCTCTTCCAAGCAACATAGTTAGAACCAACTAATTCAAGAACAGAAGCTACTTCGGAAGTCATAATGAGTGAAATTTTGTTAAGAAATAAGAAACCCTAATACTAAAAAATGACATAAAAATAGTGAGGAACTTTGAAAACAGTTACACTTTACTAATCTGAATCTGCAAAAGCACAGTTAGAAACATAGTAAAGAAAAGAGGAGAAACTTTCACTTACAACCCTGTGAAAAAAAATGTGCCCAGAAAATCCCAATCTTCTGTTCTAGTCGCGTAAGTCGATCCAGAATGGTTGTTCCAATTCCAAAAACAGGTTATAATAAAAACACCGGTAAGAAATTACCAAGTTACAGCTCTTTTTTATAACTCTTGTTTTTATTACCGAAAGGAAGCCCAGAAATGCCCAGTTTAATGTTCTAGTCATGTGGGTGGATCCAGAATGGTTGTTCCAATTCCAAAAATAGGTAATAAAAAAATCGGTAAAAAATGACCAAGTTACATCCCTTTTGTATAACTGTCATTTTTTATTACCGAAAGGAAGCCCAGAAATACCCAGCTTTATGTTTTGGTCGCGTGGGTGGATCCATAATTGTGTTTCCAACTCCAAAAACAGGTTATAATAAAAATTTCGGTAAATCAAATCTGAAGAGAAGCCTAATTGCTACCAGATAAAAAGCAAATCTACAACAAAATGACAATGCCCAAATGATAATCGTTATTGATTGAAAGCTATAGAAGGTACTAGATCATACAAACCCACTCTGATACCATGTTAGAATAGTAGAGACAAGCTAAACTAGTTAACATATCTAAGCAACCAACAACATATCATAAAATATGAGAACAGGAAAAGAAAAGGACAAGAGAACACCAATATACGTGGTTCAACCTAATGGGTTACATCCACGGGAAGGTAGTCTTCTATTATCTCCAAAATGTCTTCTCCAATATTACAAGAGAGCAAAGAATATAGATGATGTACAATAGTGTCACAATAGTATCACTAATACATCAAGAATACATGATATGTAGAGACTTGCTTGACCCTATTATATACTAAGAGATGAGGAGGAATTACTCTCACATATTGCATGTGGGATAATATAATTCTCCAAAATAACATCTCTTAATATAATACCATGGACAAATACTCTACACAAGTAAATACAACACCATGTAACTATGGGTTAAATGTATTACTCTTTTACATAAGAATGTAGACAACTTCCAACATAATACAAAGACATTATTACCTTCCAAGGAATATAATATATTCCAATAGTTGTATTTGATGATCATCTAGATTTCTAGGATTCCTCATATCTCTCTGTCTAATTTGTGGAGGTGGGGGAGGATTGGTTCTTCTGAAGTTTGGGTTTCTGATTTTAGGTTCATTATGTTCTCTATTCAGTGGTTTATTATCCATATTCAGCCTATCCATCAACTTCTCCATTGTTTTCATCATCATTTCAAATCTTACATCAATATAAGAAACAGAAGGCACATTTTCTTCTCTAACTTTCCTTTTGTCTATTTCTACTTTCTGCTTTATTTTTCCACTTGCCATCATATTAGCTTCTAATTCTAAAGCATCTTGAAACATAACATGAAGACTTGTCGATTTTCTTTCTCTCAATAATAATGCAAAGTCACCATCAAAGGCATCAGCATAATGGAGTTTTGTAGTGCCTACCAGGGGTTTAATTTCAGGAGGATTAGAGTTATACACCCTCATAAATCGACTAGAAACCTCATGAACAGATTCAGAACCTCCTTTCTTAAGATTGTGATATTGAGAAAGCACCTATAAAAGACTTTTCTTATCATCCCATCTTTCTAAGACTAAAGTTTGGAAATCTTCAAATGTGGCAATGGACCTAACAGGTAAATCTCTAAACCATTTCTTTGTCTCTCTTGACAAACTTTGTGCAAACAACCTCATATTAACATCATCATCATCAACCTCCTCCAAGTCCGCATAATCATCAAATTTATCAACATGTTGTCTTGCTGTGAAATTTCCATCCCCATCATTGAAGGGAATTTTTTGGGCATAATTTTGAGGAAGGTCATGCAATACAGCAGGTAAGGCCATTAATGGAGAAAACCTAGCATCCATTAGTCTAGGTGGATTTGGAACACAAGGAGGAGCTTGAAAGGCTGGAATGGTTTGAACAATTAGTGGGATATAAAGCTGAAACATTTGAACAACATGGCTTCTTTCTTCAGTTTTCACCGAGTTTTGAAGATTGTGCCAAAGAGAATCAAGCAAATATGATTCTAACCTACTAGGATTAATTTCAGTTTCCTTCAAATCAGATTCAGATTTTGATTTCAACAAGGAACTTTCAAATTTTGTTTCCCGCCCAAAATCCTGAATGCTATGAAAATATTGAGAAGATGATGCACCAAAATGAGAAATATTTATTTGTTGTTTTCTCTTACTTCTAAGCAATCTTTCTGTATTTTCCACACTTGGTAATATTTCATTGTTATGGTTACCTCGTGTATATGACCTCCTGGGAGCTAGGATGCCTTCTGAAATCTTGCTCAAAATCAATGCGGAGTCGCCATGGAAAATATACAACCTATTTCAAATGCAGAAGTCTCTGTTTTCCCACAAAAACCCTTTCTTCTTGGAATCTTTGTTGTCTCTCTCGGGGTTGATTTTCACTTGCATCCCCGGCAACAGTGCCAATTTGTTAGCACTCAGAATTGTACCCAAGGTTGTGCAAGGAAAATCCCAAGCTAACAGCAGAACCAATTTAAGAAAGGAATTTGGCTTCCTCCTTCCTAGAGAGGGATCTCTCATTGACTTTCAACAGGGCCAAATATAAAATGAAATAAATTTTCAGATTGAATTGGTGGTTGAAACAAGGCAAGCATACATTGGGCTATCGAGTCACAAATATCCTTATGAAACACAGAACTGTTTGCAGGTGAAATTCTACAAAGGCAAGGTATCACTCAGTTATAGTCAAAAAGCAATTTTGTCTGGTGATAAAGAAGGAACAAGAACACTCCATCAACACAGAGCACCTGAAAGATGAATTATGCATCAACTATAGAAAGAGAGATGGGTGAAAACCTAAAACAATAGCCATAGCATAACAATATGGATTCTAGACTATTACACACTCATTTCAGATATGAAGAACACATAATGTCAAGTTTAATAAGAAAGACATGCACATAGGAAAGGAAATAACAAACTGTAACTATGAAATACACGGGAATATTTGCAGCAACAAACCAGCATTCAGCTCTTAAAATGCATAACACAAAATCTCACGGGTTCCAACCCTGTCTTACTCTATTGAGGGTATATTTATAGTGTCATAGGCTCCCAAGACCAACCTCGAAACAAATCCAAAAACAGTTGCAGCATGGGAATGAAAATCCTAACAAATGTTGATCTGGCATATTTTCCATGATCATAAACCAAACAGAAAAGCATGTTGGAACACGCATGGTAGATTAGTTTGAGAATTTAAACAACTAGAAACCAGGATCGCTTGATGATAATGACATTTCATAGCATCTTCAATCACCCTGCAACAGTGTCATTCATGCCTACATCTTCACATGTGAAATCGCTTCTGGACCGTAGATCTTACCTCAAGATTCATTATAGGTCGTCGATATGGGGTTTGTGGAAAACAGAAAATGGGTTGCTAGCTTTCTCAAGGATCAATTTGAACTTTTCGTCCCCGCCTTCTCATTTTCTCCCTTCAGCTTTCCATGGCGTCGATTTCCTTCGGATTCATCCTCTGTCATTAATATGAGATCAAGCTGCAAGCTGTGGAAAATGGAAAGAGAGGTTTCTACTTTTTTATGACCAAACTTTTTATATTTCCAATTTTTTATTTCCTCCCTTTTTCTCCTTTCTGAGCCGTTGATCTTCGTGGAAACTCTCTAGACCATTGATCTGGAGAAAAGCGAAAAACGAGATTCCATTCTTTTCCTAGCCAAAATGTTGCATTCCTGCTTTTTGATGTTTTCCTTTCCTCCTTTTTCTTTCTGCACTGTCGATCAGTGCAGGAGCTCTCTGAACCATAGAACTTGCAGAAAGTGGGATTTCAACTTTTCACGATAAAATCCTTTGGTATTTTCGCTTTCCGATCTCTGCCCTCTGTTCTTTTTTGAGTCTTTGATCTTTGGCGAAAGAGCTCTGAGCCATTGAATCTTGAATGGCAGAAAACAAAAATAGATACTTTAACTTCTTTGAAGTTCAACTTTGATCCTTCTGCTTCCGCCTTTCTGAACCATTAATCTTCAGCGAAAATTTTCTAAGTCGCTGGATCTTGGATTGCGGAAAGCGAAAGTCGGGATTCCAACTTTCATAAACAAATGTTTTTCCTTTTTCGCTTTCTCCCTTTTGCTAGACCATTGATTTATGGTGAAAACACTCTCGACCATAGATCTTGGACTTCAGAAAGTAGAAGTCAGGTTTTATCACTTTTCACTACCGAAACTTGCTTTTTTCACCTTTCCACTCCTGATTTTTTTTTGGCAGAAATGATTTACGGCCTTTGATCTTCTGCGCTGCGCATCCAAGCCGTTCATTACATGCATAGTTTTATTAACATCCTTTAAAGTCTTATGACATGAACATTTTCAGGCCTTATCTTTTCTTTCACTGATCGGATTCCTCGCCAAACACTTAGCCCAAAAATAGTGTTAACAACACCAATAATAATAGAATCAAACCAATCAGAATTCCTAACATATAAAAAATCGATGGAAAAATCAATTCAAAACAAGGTGTCTAGATAAGTATTGGGATATGTTGATTGGGCACAAATCGAGCTAACGCAGCCGAAAAACCTAATGAAAGTCGTGTACCAGAAAAATCCAGTAGTATAACTAGGGGTTGGTTGAGTCTATCCCTGATACCATTATTTGATGGTTCCATGGATATCTAGGAACGTATCTTCCATCTTATATCAATATGGAAACAATTTGGAGAGATAAGTATGAAAAAACAATGGTTAGAATTTAATGGAACATTTTGAGGACTAGTACTAGCATAGTATCGAAGATGAAAAATAAATGAGTTCTTCCCATCGTGGTTGGACATTGTCGAGAAATTCCTAGATGTATACACATATAGAAAAGACAAGCCACTCAATTTCATACAGTTCAAATACATCAAACAATGGGGAGGATAAACTATAGCAAACTATGATGCCAAACTCTGAAGCTTAACATAACAACTCATATATGATGTACCACAGGTCATGAAAATATATTACTTCATCAAAAAATTACTGGATATATTTAGAGCACGCATCATGACCAATTAGAGCACACATCAGGACCATAAGCTCTAAGCACTACAAGCAAACAATACATGTAGCAATATGGATGGAAATTAAGGTTATTAACGATGAGAAACGAAAAAAGAACAAGAAAGAAGAATAGGATAAATGACTATAGAATCTAGAACTTGAGAAAATTATACTAAGGCAGGAAAAATGACAAGAACCAAAGATAATATATGAACATCAAATTAGGGATAATCGAAAAAAACATAAAACAAACAAGAAGACAAGTAGGTTTAATTACTATCATATACATAACACATGAAATCTTTCCTGAGAACAACTACTTTAAAAACCCAAGAAATCAAAGGGGCCCTTAAAAGTTGAAGCTATCAAGGAATAACAATTGAGCACCATAGGACCAAAGTTTCGAACATTACCAAGACCACAACATCTATCATATATATACCTAATCTGGGAATCAAATGGTAATACAAACTCTACTTGGAGGAAAAGTATCTTGTAATGTTATGCTTGCAAATCCTAGGGACACGCAACAATTAAATATATCTTTAGCATCCCTAGGGTAACAATCTATTCACTTTATGGACTGGGGAATAAAGAGACAAAGAAATGCCCCATATTGCTTAAATTATTTTAGGAAAAGAGTTTCAGGATGATACATATTTAAAGACCAACAAAGGTAGTCCACATCCTGACCCACGCAAGACTAGAGAATTATTCTCGACCCTCCTCAAAACCAAATGATGACTTGGACTTCAAAACCCATAAATTAGTGTGCTAGGAAGTAATATAGACCATAAGGAATCGCAAACAAAGGAGAAGGAACATACGGATAACCAAATGCAATATCTAGTTGTGCAACTAAAACAACTAGCCACCAATAAGTAGACATCAAAGAGAATCAATGAATTTTTCAATCCCCTACTTCAAATCGAAGAAGACTAGAATTAAAACCCGATAGAAATACACATACATAAAATTAGTTCGATTTTTCAAAAATAATTTCAAATAACAATGGTAGTAATGAGTAGACACCATGGCGAACCTTGATGTCAAGATCGATAACTTTTCCTCCATATTCTAGGGAAAATTGGGGAAACCCCCATTCAAATAGAGTAAGATTGTAACTTGGATAGAAAAGCATGTCACATATAGCCCTCTGGGAATATTAACGATGGTCAAAATTGATGCTTGTTGCATTAAGACATGGGTAACATTCAAAGTACTCAAGTTACCCAAAGAAGTATACAAGGTACTATTTGGTAGACCACGGATATATGTTGTGAGGGGAATAATATGTTTTGATAAGGAATTACTCATATTCCAGAAAGGGTGGTGGAAGTTCATTATACCACTATATTAGAAAAGGGAGGTAGGAGAAGTATAAATTTATGCCACAAACAAGGAAGAATCACCAAGATCACTCGCTGATGAGGAAAAATTATACAAAATATCTCAAGAAATTGAGATAGAAAATGATGAGGGAGATTTGCTCCACATGGAATTCTCTTTGAAATAAGAGTTCAATGATGTCATAAGGAAATGGGATTATGAAAATCATGAGGTATATCAAATATACGTCAAGACCCCTTTCAATATAGAATCCATGAAATCTTATGAAGACAAGGACAACTTGATGACAGTGCATATGAAAACATTTGAGAAACAAGTGTGTTTTCTTTCAGATGAAGAAAGAATGTAGTATTTTCCCACCAAATTAGGCATAATACCCTTTTAGCGATTGTACACAATTCGTAGCAAATATATATGTGCCATGGGAAAAAAATAAAAACTTTATTTTTATGTTGTTTTCAAAATATGAATAGAGAAAAGTAATATGGAAACTATGGAGTTGTCTAACTGACACATCGTGTATACATTCCCATATTAGACTAAGATAGGTATGAAATTGTGGGGACCCTGTCAAAGTCTCCATACATATTCTACCATGGATCATTGATGGATTCACATACAAATGGTATTTCTACTAGGAGAGGATGAAGGAAAGAAAATATTGGATGTGGTATTGATGTATCATTAATGGGGCCAACCATTAATAATAAGTCATGATAGGAGGTATTAAGAAAGATTCACTAGTTCATTGTAAATAATCATTCTCAAAACAATGAAAGGATGGATTTTATTATAGCAATGGAAGATAAGGAATTGTGGATGCCAAAACAATACAAAACAAGAGAAATCAAAACAACACTGGCAGAGGTACTGCGGTCACTAAAGATTGGTGAAGCATAAAAAAAGTTAAATAACACCAAGGAAGGAGAAATGTCAATCACTAACAACTTTCACAACCGAATGGTGAGCCTTTTCGTATAAATGAATTCCGTTTGGATTGGTTAATACACTTACATGTTACCCTATAATTATTATTGAAATATTTAAAGATTTCATTCACAAATCACTCGAAGTATATTTTAGTGACTAGGAACTCTTCATATCTTTGAATAACCATGTATCAGACCTATGATTGACGCTTAACAGATGCATAGAAATGTGAGTGTCACAAAATCCCAAGAAATGTCAATTCTTGTATCCTTTTGGGAGATTGCTTGAACACATAGTTTCAAGTATGGAATCATGGTTTACCTAGACAAGGTGAAATTAATCAAGGAGATCATACCCATAGGGGTGTCACCTAGGGACCAATATGATATCACGGTCGTTCATACTGGGGTGTTAAAAATCAAAAAAAATTAAACCAATATATTGGTGATATATTAAGGGTAAAAAGGGTTTTTTTATTTACTATATAAATATCCAATATGATGGGGCATATTTTATTGCAAAGGGTTTCCCACGCCTCTACCATAAGCCTGCGTGATGTTGCATAGGGTTTTTCTCCAGCCTGCATGATGCTCCATAGGGTTTTTCTCCATCATTTTTTCTCCATAGGGTTTTCTCCATCGTTTTTTTCTGGATTTGGAAGGAGGTTTCTCTGGTGCATAGCAGTGTTGGAGGAGGGCGTTTTCTTTGGTGCATAGTGTTTTTTTCCATCATTTTTCTGGATTTGGTCATGGGTTTGTGCAATTTGTGGTGGGTTTGCAGTGTTATCTTATGCCATGGAAGAAATTTTGTAAAATTCGTTTGCATTAATAACAGTAAATTGTCTTCAATATGGAAGAGAATGCAACTTTCCAGCCGAGGAGCTTCCAAATACAGGCATGTGAGAATGCTCGGATCTGTTGTGACCAAGGTTGTTGTGAAAATTGCACCAGTAGAGAATGTCGATCCTATATTGCAAGAAGAGGACGTAAATATAGACAGCAGAGTACATAGCAAATTAGATAGGATCTATGTCAATGATGTGGAAGAGATTCCTTCCAAGGAATATGAAAGGAGATTGAGAATTAGTAATTCCAATAAAGGAAAAGTACCCTGGAACAAAGGCGAAAAGCACAGCCCAGGTAAATTCCTTCACAGAGCATCAAATTTACATGATACATTTGTATGTATATGGATGTTTGAGTAATTATTGCATGTGTATGTATATGTATGTTTGAGTAATTATTGTTGAAGGGTGATCAATGTTGTTGGGCATTTGGCTAGTTCGGTTTTGTGTAAGGTTTACCCTCTAAAAAAGTTGTAAATTGTTTAATTATTTATGCTACTAGAATTATGTGTTATGCCTATGCCATGAGAACCGCTTCTTTTATTCTGTTAACATTGACAATAGAGAAAGTACTTAATCATATTTTCAGGCCGCTTTGCAGGCCACAGTGGTATGGAAGGTACATATGAGATATAGAGATAGCAATGACTTTATAACATCTGATATACAATGGATTGACATGTCTATAAGACTAGAAAATCATATTATTGTTATACTTGACTCGAATGTACTGAGCGATTTCTATACATTAAGTTGGTGAAAGCAAATTAGAAGATGAACTGAGATCACAATAATTCAAGAGAGCACCCATATGCATAACAAATTTGTTGTTGAGCCTGATATTTGGGAAAAGTTTGAATCAGATGCTAAGATAGGTTTGTGTTTTTCTCACATGAGGGTTTTAGATCACTAAAGAGGTTTCATGGTGGTTTAAGGTCTACGAGAATGTGTTTGACTTCTCCAGTTAGACAGTACTGACTATTTGTTGGCATTAAGTTATATCTAGATATAACACTGTTAATCCATTAAGTTATATCTGTATATAAACACTATGTTATTGCACAATATTAATGGTTATTATTGTAATATAGAAACTCTTGCACTGATTCGGGAGAGGACCAAACATGCAATGCAAGACCCCAAGGTGATGTCATGTAAGAAGTGAAATTTATTTTAGAGACCAATGTAGTCAAGTATCCCCACTTTAATGTCCACAGAATTGTGTTGCTTTGTCAATTTCAATGCAGGGAATCTACTCCTTTAATTTGGTGTTATTTGGATTTGCAAGTTAGAAAAAAACTTTTAAACTTTGGTCATCCTCAGAGGTAAGCTGGTTGTTTATGTTTGATAGAATATAGTGTGTTGCTTCCACTCTATGTTTCATAGTGCCTTCTACAACACATTTATTGTTGAGTTCAATGCCCTATCAGATAATACATGGTTCCATAGGGTGCATAATCTGTCATGATACACTAGATCCATTTCGATTGGTAAATTTTTTGGTATATGGGCATTTCGATTTCTGCATTAGTATGTTTTGTCCTCGAAGGCCCAGCTTGAGTTTTTTGTTGTTCATCTTCTGATCCGGTCTTTTTATGGCATTCTGGATTCCCTTGGGGGAAAAGGTTCCTTCTGGGGGATTTCTTCACTTCCTTTTCAAGATCTGGTTCTTTGACTTTGCATGACACACCTACTTGAAATGATCATACTCTTGACAAAAATTGCACAAAAGGAATATTTTCATAATTGATATTTTGCTCATAGACCAAAGATCCTAGCCTTAGAGTTACTTCATTTGGTAATGATTTGCTCAGATCCATATTTTCACAGACTCTGGCATAGGTCACCCAACTTTTTTTTCCTTGTTATTTTTTCCATTCTCACATAGGGGCCAAGAGAATATCCTATAGCCTTGGAAGGATACTCATTTGCATTGCCAGGATTGAGTGGTTGTGTAGCAAAATCTAAGATTTTTGGAAATAATTATTAATAAATATTATTTAATACTTCAAGTAATTATATATACCATAGCATAAATTGGATGATAATAACTTCTTCCCTTGGATCAAAACTGCAAGCCCAAAACTCCATGATTAAGCCAGCTCTGCTCATGAGCCATAGTCCACATTCCAAAACAACATCCCTGTCCTCTGTCAAGTGGAGACAACCAAATCAGGAAGTAGCCTCTCTCTACAAAGACAACTCATAATCCCCTTTCAAATCCTAGTTGTTGCTAATCCAACTGGTCAAAGTATATTATGAGGGATGGATGCCATTAAATCTGCAGATTAAACGCTCTACCCTAAGCCTTACAATATCTTCAGCTACCTCTGACGGATTAATTGTGATGCTTGTATTTGGATAGCTCTCCCAATTTTTTGTAGGGTGAGGTAAACATTGGTTTCTAAGTTCCTCTTGTTGATATCTCAAGAGTCAAAACCTCATCCATTGAAGGTCGATTGCTAGGATTTATCAACATTTTTATGTAAGAGAATGGGTTTGTAAGAGGGAGTGTTCTACCCCTATTTCTGCCCTTCACCCCTCGATTTGGTTACCATCAAAGCTCAAAGAATGGTTGACTTGTAACCCTAAACCCTATCTCATCAATTTATCCTCGAAATGATCAAGTATCATGAAAGGTTAGTTTTTTAAGTGCCTATATTGAAATGCTACTTTTAAATATCTTTGTTTTAGTTAGTATAATGTTTCCCTTCTGATTTTTTTATTTTAGTCAGGAACTAGTTTCATTTAATTGTTTTATTTTCTTTGAATGACTTTTGAGTTTGAATACATACGCAATATAATGCAAGAGAAATTAATTTACTCTTACCATCACTGATTGGACTTAGTAGTTAAGTTCTCTCAAATGTTGTGTTTTTTAAGAGATCGCCACAATTGAAGTGTACCAGTAGATTCTAACTTCACCATTACTTTCATTGTGGGTTGTTTGAACATTACAGGAACATTGAAGGTGATTGGAATCCTACAAAATTTAGACTCTCCAATCCCCTCCATAATGGGAAAAGAAGAAACTCAACTGATTTCATCTTTTTCATGTTTATAGTTTTCCCTCATCTTTGGTTATGTTTTGTTCTTCAGATCTATTTTATTTTATTTGTAGCCTATAGAGGTCTTCAACTTCACTCAAGATGACTTGTTAACAGAGGATATCATGGTATTGGATACCTGCAGTGAGGTTTTCATTTGGATTGGTCAACATGCAAATTCCAAACTGAAGCAACAAAGTTTTGATATTGGACAGGTTAGAGTATTTTTTTATTCTTTAGAAGTAAATTCAGTTTTCAAAGTCATGAATTCCTATTTGACAAATGGAAAATTAAAATTGGTCTCAAATGTAGTAAATAAAAGGGCTATTTTGGGTTACGAGATCCATAGAGTCAATCCAACTTCATACCCAGCACCATCTACCCCATTTCATGAATGGATGTGTTCGAGAAACGTTGAGCATGCAAATCCCTATGGCATCATTTAGTTTTTGTTAGTTAAATATAATTAAAGGATTGTACATTGTATTGCAGAAATACATAGAGCGTGCAGCACTGTTTGATGGGTTGTCTCTAGATACTCCACTTTACATAGCTACTGAACGAAATGAACCCTCTTTCTTCACAAGATATTTTGCATGGGATGCTTCCAAGGCTGTGGTAAGTTCTATTAGAAAATAGATATGCTCTATTATTTAAGTATTGACACTTTAGTTGAACTTAGTTCCATACTCATAACATGGTAACAAATTATTATACTGGCAAAAGGAATAATCTGCTTTACAAGCAACTTTTCTAGACACTAGAAACTTCATTGAGTTCCAGAAAATTTGCTTAGCGTATAGTGCTCAATAAGAAATCTTTATTGTTAATGATTTCTCATGAGCCGTGTTTACATGCTTTTGGATACTGAGAATTGTCAGTAGAAACACATAGATTATTTTGAAGAAATGTTTGATTCTTTTGGCATGTATTTTGAGCATGCTGCAGGTCCAAGGGAATTCATTTGAAAAGAAACTTGTGATTCTTCAAGGAAATCCTACTGTAGCTATTGAGGTCAGAACTGTAACAATGTTTCTGATTTTCTCATGTTTTGTCTAATGAAGGTTATTAAGGGTAATACATCCTCTATCGGTGTGCAGAAACTAAAAGGCAGAGTGTATAATACTTCACACTTGAGACTTCAGATCTCTTTCCTTAAATTAATTACAGGTTATAGCTCTTAACTATTGTTTAGTTAGGTCTTCTTGGCTTTAGCATTTCCTTCATGCTTCTCTATCTTGCTTGTTACATCTTGTTTTACATTTTTCTTAATTTATCATTAAATTTCTTTATTGTAGTTAGGATACAAGGATGAATATTGGAGTATCAATGAGAAAGGTTTTTGAAGAACGACGTAAGAGGAAGAAACTACAAGAAATGTGTTTGCTTCAGTGGGAAGAAAATATTGCAGAAGCTACTAGAATAGGTGTTAATGGTGAGGATGAACTACAATGGGATGCTTATGCAATCCTAAAAGAAAAGATGTATCAAGGTTGGTTGCAGGCTGTTGAAATGGAAAAGGCAACGGGAAAGCAGAAGCGAAAAGACAAGAGGGCTCCTAAATCAGTTGAGCAAAAGAAGAAGATATCAGAGGCAGCCAGAGCCAAATGGGTAGATGTTGTAAGGGAATCATTGAATTCTTAAGAGGCATGTTCATATGTCTCTTTTATAATGAAAGGATTCCCCACTGTGCATGCTATAGCAGCAATTCCCAAATTATTTCAATGATTCAGTGCATTCTAGTTTTTCTCTATGTACTTCCAGGATCACCAGCAGAGTGTGTGCTCTGGAATGAAAAATATATATAGAAGCATACCATACTGATATGTCGTAAGAGTTGTCAGGTAACGATCTGTAAATGAAAATAGATTATCAACATTGTCTGTCAGAAGAGTTGTATCACGTCTGTTTTTCTGTGTTTGAAGTTTCAACCACGCTATCTCCACTTATGCTAATGTTTCTATCTGCACGAATAATAGGTGATTGGTATAGTTGAAAGTCTAGACTAGCTTGAATCTCCAAAGCTTCATATATGCAAGGCAGTTTTCTATGACATTCTATTATCACTTCGTATGTTTTGTAAGCAAGTAACTACCGTGATATAAGCATCTCCATAAGTAGTGATTACTAACTATACTATAAAGCAAAGTAATATATATGGTATATATCTCCAAGATGATAATTAGGGATAATACGTTACACCTATGTAATGAGATAAGAGCTTACAGAGATTACAGTATAAGTGTAAAGCTCATGTTATGACTATAAGTATTACAGCTCTTGTTTATCCTGATGTAAGTGATAACCTATGTTTATAGAATAGGCTTTATCACCATGAGCTAAATATAAAATTATATATATATATAATACAAATACCGCTATTTGTTTAGTGTAATGAATCTATTCCAGAGCATGGTTTTATTACCATTATTGATAGGAGTATGTAGCTTAATGAGTACCAAGCTTGTACTTATGTGATATGTGTTACACTATACCCTATTAGTTTTATTAGGATAGTACAATGGCTAGTAAGTAGTAACGAATACTGATTACTTGTACCTAATGAGTACTATTACCATATATTAATAAGCTCATATTACTAAAATAGCTTGTGATTCAATACTGGTATGTTACCTATTAAATATGTGTTATAAATACGTGCATACTAATACATAATCAATTACAACCATTACTCTGGTGAGATAAGCACTTAGTCAGCTTAGTCATACTAATTATGTAGAACACATGGACCCGGTGTAGTTGATATCACATTAATGGCAGTCAATCGTGTTGGTTCTATCCATCCTACGAATCACTGTGTAAAAGCCATTATAGAGAGATCATGTATAAATAAGCATCCTTATATTATGAGCTCAATTGATTACTAGATATGACTGGAATAGTTCATATAAGCCATAACAAGGTAAGTTGTATCACTAGTATTCCCATAATCAGGAAGTATAAGCTATTCACAACTAGGAACAAGCATTAGCCTAATATAGTGGTATGATTTATTGGAACACTTAACAGTATAGCTATATCTAATATGACCCATGATATAGAGCTAACAAGGTGTAAGCATAAGGTTATAGATTATGATTTATTAGGTGATTACAGTACTACTTAGCTTCATTAATTGCCTACTTTATCATATTGGGTCCTGTATTTCACGTATGATATTTGCTTACTATGCAGGATGGAACATTAATAGAGCTTGTTCGAAAGCGTTATGAATCCTTTGATTCAAAATTAGGAGTATCAATTGAGGTGACTACAACCCATTTCATATTTATGTCATTATTTTTAAGTGTTTTCTAAATCATGTCTACATCATTATGAGATACGTAGAACATATTAGCAAAACTTGGACTAGCATGTTGTACCCAACTTGGTGCCAAAACCGGGCTGAGTCAATTTATACTCTTGTGAGACCAGTTTTGAAAGTTTCGTTGCCTACAAGAATTTTGGAATTTTGGCCTACACCCTTGTAAAGAGGAAGTATGACAATATAGCTTTAATGTGTGCAACTTAGCTTCTAATGATTGTAGAGTCAATATAGAACAATGACTTGGTAGACTATTATATTGATTGTATGCCACTGACCTTTGGAGGTTTCCAAGTTGTCTATATTGCTTTGCCTAATGGTGCAGCACTGTGGAGGCAATGCATGATGATATATCACATGTTGTTTTGGTACACACATAATAGTATACTAATAGATACAAACAAGTGTTCCCTTTTTGTGTTTGGGAAGATAGGATCTCCAACAGCTATTCTTAGTTTGGTTGGTTTACTTATATAGAGCCTTCACTTATTTATAATGCAGTTTGATTTTACACAGTTGAAAACTACATTTTCAACCAATTTTGCTTTTACACTAAGATATTTACAATGCAATCACACTATATTGATAGTTTCCAATAAGATCAAGGTAACGAGTTCTTAAGTTGTACAATGCATACATTTTGATTTTGCACCTGAACTTTACATTTTCACCTTCTTTTTCTTTTGCACACATGGATCAAACTCAAATAGTGCCACTTTGAGGGATAACATTAAAATCAAAGAGATAAAGTTCTCAAAATCATAGGCTGCCCTTTATCTGTGGTATCAAATAAACTGCACTGCAACACATACATTTGATGCTCCACTCTTTCTTTTGCATTGGATGGAAAAGGATAATTTTTTGTCAACATAAAGACATGAATGGGATAATGTAAAATGTTTGGAAAATATTTTTCTTTGGTCTCCCATTGCCCTTTAGCCTCAATTGTCTTTCCTTTGAGTTGGGAGTTTAAGCATATGATGCTTAGTTGAGTTTTACTTGTACAATGTTCATTGGATGCTCAAGATTTAATTAATATTGAATAGAATTTTTGAGATGCAACATATTTCAATGTAAATCATATCCTTAATATTTCACATTCCCCTCAAAAATAACAATCCTTAACAATTTCGTATGTTGGATTGTTGATGAATATCAGCATCTGTGTGGGTTTGAGAGCTTGAGAATATCTATGGGATGAAGATTTCTGACATGTAATAACTAAAATGGTTAGTTATTCAAACACCATATATATTGATAGAAAAGGAAAGAATACCCCTATTTTCAAAATATTTCACTGCTTGCATCATTAAACACTTGATGGATACATTCTAAGTGTTACATAATAAAAGTATCCTATATTACCCAAGAGCAAGCAGACATGTAAAAAGAACAAACAAAATCCTAGTATTAGAGTTGACAAAGGTTTGTGACCTATAATGAATGGGCTAGGATAACTAAATCCATGTGCCACTACGGGAATATAGTATTGCTTGGATGAAAGGATCAATACATATACCATTCCAACTAGTGTTCGGTAAAGAAGCCATTATGCCTATGGAATATTGATTATCATCATTATGCATTGTAGTAGAAGAACGGCAAGAAACCAGTAGAGGAACTTGAAAAACTAGATGAGGATAGCTTCTGATTAGAATTACAACAAACTATGGAAAAAGTTGAATGAAAATATATCATGATAATAGATTAAAGAAACATGAGTTCTAAGAAGGATAATTAGTCATCCTTTACAATAGTAGAAAAAAGGACAAGGTGGAGAAACTTAATTATGGATGGATAGAAGCCTACAGATTGAAGAAACTATATGAAAATGGTTCAGTTGAGCTAGAAATTATGAAAGGTGTTAAATCAACAAGAAGTTTAAGAGAAATAAAACAGATATGAAGCAAACACACCACCAGATGAAGAATATTTTTTTACCCTAGAAACTCTTTTACATGAAAATTATCAATACGCATCTCACAATACCATTACTCAAGACTGTAAATAGGCTTCATAACATGTTAATACTATGGGTTACCCAATACTGTGGGCCCGTAAACAACCAATGGTAAACACATTATTGATCAAAGTAAGGTTATCTTTAATCACTCTATAATCGAGTCAAGATCAACGTAATAGAAGGATTGGCATATTCCAAGATAAATAATGCATCTCACCTTTACACATTCCATGACTAACACATATAGGGGAAAGGGGAAGGACACTCTAAAAAAACCCACCACAAGACATTAATACTAGTTTGAAGCAAGTGTAAAAGATACCAAGTATCAAGCATATAACCCAAGAGTAATGAAGGAAAGAAATCAAACTTGAGAAAGCATTATTTGAACTTAGAACAATACCCTAAGTAGTCAACACTTTCGGTAACAAAGTAACTCTTTTGTTATGCTACAATTTTCATTGATTTCTTCTAGTAATCACCAATGAATTTTTTCTCATTTATAAAAAAACAAGGTTTGGATGTACATAGTACATCCCATTCGAAAACCCATGAGTTTGACTAAATAAACCTCTAATTGGAATATAAAATTGGCATGAGATATTGGTTGAAATAAGATGGAGAATGACATCATCCAGAGAATCGAGACATCAATAAATCTTTGGAAGATGATCCCTAGGATACGCATAAGAAAAGTTGTCACAGAGGTTTTAGATATCAACAAGGTTGGCATGAAAAATAGGCCTAGAAGAAGTCATTGGTTGTAATAAGATAAAGGAATATCCAAGATTCTCAATGTAATGTGATCCGATGGGTGGATTGGCCCTAGTTGCGGCATAGACTTGGGATCATCATTGAGGAATCACCTGGGAAATCCATTATCCAAATAGAAGGGATCCCTAAAGAAGAATTGACATCATAAATCAACCTCAAAGAGCCATAAGAGGAAAAAGCACAAGGATTAGCTAAAATTTCCCAATGAAAAGTGATTCAATGGTCTGACTTGACATTCAAAACAAGCCTGAAATAGCTATCAAATGGAACAATATAAGTGCAGTCTAAACATTCGCGATGGAAGGTGATATGGAGGTTAGAGAAAAGCATTTAAATGCCAATGGGTGAAAAGGAATTAAGAGCTGACAAAAAAATCTTATGAAGGGAATTCAAAAGGAAAAGGCAGATAAATAAACATTGAGAAATAAGACATAATGACATGGAAAAAACCCTAAATGAAAGAAATCGATGCAGCAAGGAACAAAGTTTCATGGAGGAATGACCCAATGGCCATCAAAACTAAGGATGGGAATGCAAAAATAAACCCATTGGAGAAATAGAATCCCGAGAATAATGGCCAAAGGGCAATGAAATACAACATCTAATTAAAGCAAATTTGACATGTGTATCGGGAACTCAACAAGAGTACAGTAGAAAAGGAAACCATGAAATAAAAATGAGAACCCAGTGAAGGAATTATACAAAAGGATTACCCTAAAGAAACGACCTAACACAACAAAAGTGCCAAGAACAATATCATCATTGAAAGAAGGAATGGTCATCATAACTAGATAATATAAAACAATTGAAACAATCATGGAACAATAAAATCAAGAAATTAGAAGTATAATTCAATCCATATTTGAATTACCAAAAGTACCAACATCCATTCACACAGTAACACATGTGGATAAAGTTCACAAATCATGCATCATGAAGGTACAAAGAAATGAAACATATTATCAAAAATATAATATCTTTATAATATTTTTTTTAAATGATATCAAGTATTCCATACATCGAGAGATGGGAACCAACCCTAAACACGAAGTCAAATTATAACCAAGAAGGATTGACATTACATGTTGAGATTGATGGAGTTATTCGAACCACAACCTTGACACCTTTTCCCACAAGTCTTGTGTAGCTTGACGAAGGAAATGGATTTCTTCTCAAATCCCCTAAAGCTATAGAAGAATTCCATCTAGCATGTCTTCCACAGAAGACCCACAGTCAATAGTTTCCTTGAGAAGAAATTGTTACATTGCACCGAAGGACCACATGCACAACATTCAACCATTGGAGGTGGAAGTGGCGATGGTACATTGGGAGATCTCCCATAGTTTGGATCAATAGAAAGGATGTTGGGCTTTACAAAAGACAATATAGTTGAATTCGAGACACTACCAACAATCGTAACATGCACCCCCAAACTAAGATTTGACGAATGCAATGTCCAACAAGTTTGGCGACAACACAAGATCAATAAGAAAATTGGCCATTGAAGTGATAAATGAAAAAACAAACCATAGCAGGAATAAAAAAAATAGTTAGCAGAATAAGGTAGAAACTCCTTTTTAAAGGGAGTGAAGGTGATGGGAACTCCGCCAATCAATGACATGGACATGGGAAATACTATCAAATGGTTCTAA
This sequence comes from Pseudotsuga menziesii, assembly GCA_001517045.1. Lineage (NCBI taxonomy): Eukaryota > Viridiplantae > Streptophyta > Pinopsida > Pinales > Pinaceae > Pseudotsuga > Pseudotsuga menziesii. The sequence goes on along the minus strand of LPNX011017348.1, from coordinate 283,618 downwards.
AATAACTTTGTGATTGGAAAAAAGACCATTGACGAATCGCCAAACCACAACCATGTACTAATAAGTAAGAAGATGGGATGGCCACATGCGCCCATGTCGACAATAAAGATGATTGATGCATCACATTTATGAGATTAAAAGATGACCCTTCCAATTAAATAAAAGGAAATCTTCTCATGTATATAAAAAAAATATTGACCATAATAAGGACAAAATAGAGGTTCTCGTTGGAGGGCGATAAAAGTAGGAAAAAACTTCATCATTATGAAAACAACATAAATAATCTAACCATAAATATCAATATGAGGACAAAGTGGTTATTACATACATTAGAATAAACTAATAAGCACCCAGATATTCCAAGTTCGATAGAAGCAATCAGATATAAATAGTGGTGGTTAATGGGAATGTTGATGTATTTGTAATTTCGGAAGATATTCTGATGTATATTATCATTGTATGTTTGTACCCTCATTGGGGATGTGTGTTACCCCTTTATAGGATGTCTAAATTGTGTATAGACCTTGAGGTACAACCCCTATTGGGTAACACCCCGGTTTTGACCCTGTTGCATTAAATGTACATGATGTATATATATTGTAATTAATCATGGTGTGGAGCTAAAGGCAAAATCCCCACCATCGATTTGGTTGTGTTATGTTTCAGCGATTGGAATCGTTGCCGATGGTATATCGTGATATATGACACATATTAATTTTGGCATCATGTAAATATGCATTTTAATTAAATCAACCCCAACCAGCTATGTCAATGCAACCATATTGAAAAGGGCTTGATTTTCCTAAAGATAGGGAGGGGGAATTATTGAACCTTGGACCAATGGGGAAAAGCCATGTGTCAACTACCCATTTAAAACTTCTGTTGTTAGTTGGGGGCGGTTATGGCTGCGAAGTGGTGGGTGGCAGGACTGTCAGTCCTTGCCCACACATACACTCCACCAGCAGGCTCATTCCTTTATGTGGGAAGGGAAAACATCAAGGATTATTCCACTCTCCCACTCTTAATTGTCTTGCTCATCCCCACACACAGGCTAGGGGGGATTGCCCATCTCATGCAGGCACATTCTCTCTTGACCTTCTCACACACAGGATTCTTCATCGTTTTTCCTCACGCAGGGAGCTGGAGAAACCGTTACTATCACCCACGATTTTCCTGTGCATGAGCCATTCGCGCTTGGGGGCTATGTGTATGTGTGTTTCCCTCACCGGATTGTGGTTCAGTGCATTATGTTCTCCCCTGTCCATGCTAAGAATGGGATCTTCTTTTCCATTTTTGGACTATGTGTCTTCCCGTTGTTTTAGTGTTGAAGATCGAGGCGGTTGCTTTCCCCACGATTTTGTTGCTGTGGTTTCTCCTACGCTTTGGGCTGTTGTAGGTTATTATTGAGTCGTTTTGGCCACGATAGGGCCAAGAATGACTCAGGAATTGATTTCCCCTGTCCAAGCTGTAAATCGCTTATTTTGTTGCGTGTATGCAGTGGTCAGTCTGCGGACTATGTTGGAGTGGGAATGAGGGCTTGGTTTGCTTGATAAACCTGGTGTATTTGGGAGCCACACAGCCAGAGCTAGAGGGTTGGATTTCTTCTCCACAACCCCTGAATAGCACTGGAAGGGAGGTCAGGTCCCGAGGGACTGTGTAGCAAAGAAGGGACTGATTTCCTTGTGTTAGGTGTGTGTGGGTGTCCTAGGAGTCAGGCTAGTTCTGGTGCAGGTGTCCTTAACTCTTCAATGATCTCACTAGCTTAGCATTTAGCTTTTCCCAACTCCTTAATGGCCTAATAAACCCAACCGTGTTGGCTTGGTTGTCTTGTGGATGGCCTGATAAACCCAACCGTGTTGGCTTGGTTGATTTGTGTATCCTTGGCTATGTGTAATCCTGCTTGTTCCTTATTCCTTGGGGAAATCATGCCCAACTCGGGGGTGGCAGCGTTGCTAAGAGATTAAGGAGCACGTTGGACTATGGTTGGGTGGAACATTGCAACAACGTAGCTGGTTGCAGGATGAGTTCTTTATAAGATAATTATTCTTCTTTATTTTACTTCTGCAATCATATTTGATGTTTAATGAATGATCATGAACATGTTGAATGCTTGAATGTATGGTTTTGCTTCCGTTGTATGATAATCATGTATGCATGTTTTTACTTCCAAGCATTTTTATTCAGTTTATATGTGTGTACATGTTCATGGGGCCAGTTGCCCGAATGATTATGGGTATGGTAGCATCCTCTTCGTTGGTCAGAGGGTCGAGGACGTTACAGACTAGTACCAAAGCTCATGTTACAGCATGGGCCTGAATGGGCCATAAAGAATCAACTAGCAGACGCAGGTTGCCCTCTTCCCAGCAGAGATCAGAAATTATGACAGAAAACTTCCACGAAATTTTCTAAGTGTAAAAACATCAGAAGGCTAAGGCTGAAGCCCATCTGATACGTCAGAGGACTTAATCTGAAGCTCCTCCAATGCATTGGATCACCTAAGCGTAAGGCTGCCCGACAAGGGATAGTCGGAAGAATTTTTGAAAAAAAATTCTAAGTGTCGGATCGTCGGAGGACTCAGTCTGAAGCCCCTCCGACGCAGCAAACAGTTTAGTCAAAAGGCCGTCCGATCCAGACCATTGGCGACGGCGAAAAATAGAGGAATTCTGAGCCGATATGTCGGCTAGTTCGACAGGTTTGAGCCGCAACGGCGGCGGAGGATAGGTGATGAAGACGCCGATATGTCGGCAGGAAAAGGAAGATGGGGCCGACATGAGTGAAAGTTGAAAAAATTTCTAAGTGTTGGGATGTTTCGGAAGCCTTCAGATGAAGACCGCCGAAACATCAGCTCATCTAGACGAAAATACTTTCGATACCACTGGTGGAAGAAACGATGAAGACGGAACCGAGGGTTTCGGCGGAGAACAGGTGAAGATGGAGCCGCAGTTTCAATGGAGATCACCTGAAGACCGCCAAAATGTCGGCAAAAATTAGTGGATTGAGCACCGACGCGAAGGAGAAAACATGAAGGGAAGCCAAAAATAAACTTTCGCCGAAAATTTGTCTAAGTCCGGGGAAAAATCGAAAATTTTCTCGCTGTCTTTGAAATAATTTCTCTGAAGCATGGTCGAAAGTTCATCACTGATGCGGAGCCACAGTGTCGACGGAGATCTACTAAAGGGAGCCGAAACGTCGAGAGAGTTTAGCTAATTGAGCAGCCAACGTGGCGGCGGACGAAGGAAGAAGTTTTGCCGAAGTGTTAAAAGCGTCAAAGAATTTTAGCTGATGGAGCAGCCGATGCGGCGACAGACAAGGAAAGAAAATTTTTTGAATTTTTTTCTTAGTACAAAAAACATAGGAAAAAGTTAGATGATCAGACCGCCGACACGTCAAAAAAATTTAGAAGATCACTCCACTGACAAGTCGAAAGCCAGAGGAAGATCAACCCGAAGCGTCGAAAGAATTTAGTTGTTTGGATCACCGACACATCGGAGAAAATTAGTTGATTAGACTGCCGACACATCGGAGAAAATTAGTTGATTAAACCGCTGACACATCGGAGAAATTTAGTTGGGAAGAGACCCAATTTAACAAAGGAAAATTTTGGGGTTTTCAAGTGGGATTTCTCAGGGGATTTCAGCAGTTTTTCAATGGATTTTCAGGGCTGAAAAGGAGAAAAGTGGCAGCGATCTTATGCACTAAATTGCGTGAAAACCAAATGTTTACAACAACAACAAAAACGATGCCGTTGCCCTCGACCCGCCCTGCAATGGCGCAAGGGGGAAAGCCCCCTTGACCCCCGTCGTCCCCCTTAGACATTCATCTTTGAGGAAGAAAATTTTGTGTTGGGGAAAAGTTGTCATTTTATGACTTTTTTTTCCAAGAGAAGGTAGTAAGAGCAGTACTAGGAGAAGAAGAAAGACTTCTAGTGGATCATCTGACTCCGAAGAAGCTAATTGGGACTCAAGCTCTTCTTCTCATAAGGGAAAAAGAAGGAGACACCGTCAGATGTTGCAGCCACCATGAGAAGCTTGATTAAATCCCAGGCAGAGTAGCATCAGTTGAATGCTGCTATGTTGCAGAGTTTGACAGACTTGCAAAGAAAGATAGACTATGGGCGGGGTACAGCAAGACCATAAGGCTAAGCCTCCTACATTTAATGGTAAGGTAAAGACTGGACAAGAGGCTGAAGCTTGGCTTCTTGGGATAAAGAAGTACTTTCAAGTTCAGGATTATTCGGGAACCATGAAGGAAAGAGTTGCCATATTCAATCTGAATGGAAGGGCATACATTTGGTGGGAACACTTGAAGCAAGTAAAGAGGATCAGTGAAAGGACACTGAAATGGAAACAGTTCAAGAAGTATTTCAAGCAGAAATACCTCTCTGACAAGTATTATGATGACAAGATTAAGGAGTTCCATGAGCTGAGATTGGAACAGTAGACCATGGAAGAGTATGCAAATAAGTTCTTGGAATTGTTGAGGTATGTCAGGTACATCAGAGATGAAAAAGTGAAGGTCCAGTGGTTTCTAAGTGGATTGCCTTTGTCTTACAAAGATAGAATTGAGTTTTATGAACCTAGAACTCTTGAAGAAGCAATAAGGAAGGCTAAGTATTGCTATGAGCAAAGCAAAGGTAAACCTGATTACCATAAGGCATGGAAGGACAAGAAGAATGAGAAGTTTGACCAAAGAAAGCAAGGTTTCAAACCTTCTAACTTCAAGAACCTGCAAAAGAAGCCATCCCAAGCTACGAGTAATCCAGTTGGAGTGATAGGAGAAAAGCCTAAAAATCCACAACAGAATAGAGGACCACTACAATGTTGGACATGTGGAGGACCCCACATGCGCAGAAGTTGTCCACTCGGGAATGAGAGCGCAAGGCCAGCTTACAACATTCAAGAAGCAAAAATAGTGGGTCAAGTAGCAAGGGCAGTCCCTAGGATTCATACAGCACTGGAGGACCGCCAGGCAGATCACCAGTCAACTATGGTTGAAGTTGCAGGTAAGATTGTTGAGCAATCTGTTTCTATTTTGATTAACCATGGTTCTACTCATAATTACATTACTCCTAGAGTAGTGGAGAATTGTGCTTTTAAGAAAGTAAAGCATAGAAAATCTTGGCTAGTTAAGCTAGCCACTGGAACTAAGAGAAAGGTTAGTGAAGTGGTAGAGAAATGTCCATTGGCCATGAATGGATTGGTCACTTGTGTAGATCTGAATGTTCTACCACTCGGTTCCTATGATGTCCTCATTGGAATGGATTGGTTAGAAGCTTACAGGGTGAAGCTTGACTGTTATAACAATACTTTCGAATGCATGGATGAAGAAGGGACCCTAGTAGTTGTGAAGAGTATTCCAAAGGTGATTTCAGTAAGGCAGGTTTCAGCAATGCAGTTGAAGAATTTCTGTAGGAAATATTGCCAGTTGTATGCAGCTCATATTTTGGAGGCATCAGGGGATGAAACTCCTAGGCTGGAGGACTATCAGGTGTTACAGGAATTCAAGGATGTGTTTCCTGATGAGATTCTAGGGCTTCCTCCAAAGAGGGACATTGATTTCACAATTGAACTTGTGCCAGGAGCAGCACCAGTGTCCAAGACACCCTACAGGATGAGTACAGTGGAGATGCTAGAGTTGAAGATGCAACTGCAATAGTTGTTGGAAAAGAAGTATATCCGGTCGAGTGTGTCTCCTTGGGGAGCACCAGTTCTGTTTGTAAAGAAGAAAGATGGTACACTCAGGCTGTGTATTGATTACAGACAATTGAACAAGGTTACTATGAAGAATAAATATTCTTTGCCTAGAATTGATGACTTCTTTGATCAAATGAGAGGAGAAAGGGTATTTTCCAAGATTGACTTGAGGTCTGGTTACCATCAGGTGAGAATAAAGGATGAAGACATTCATAAAATAGCCTTCAGAACAAGGTATGGACATTATGAGTTTGTGGTGGTACCATTTGGTCTCACAAATGCACCCGCTACATTCATGTGCCTTATGAACAGTGTCTTCAGTAGGTATTTGGACAAGTTTGTTCTTGTTTTCCTTGATGACATTCTTATTTATTCTAAGAATGAGGAGGAGCATGAAGAGCATTTGAGATTGACATTGAAACTGCTCCGAAAGCATCAGCTGTATGCAAAGCTGAGCAAGTGTGACTTGTATAGAGATAGAATTCAGTATTTGGGTCACATTATCTCAGAAGAGGGTATATTTGTGGACCCTAAAAATATTGAAGCCATTATGAATTGGCCTACTCCAAGAAATGTGACAAATGTAAGATCTTTTATGGGACTGCAGGATACTACCGGAGATTCATTGAAGGGTTCTCCAAACTTGCACATGCCATCACTTCTTTGCAAAAGAAGGGGATAAAGTTCAAATGGACATCGAGGTGTGAAGAAAGCTTCCAAAAGCTGAAGAGCCTTCTCACCAGTGCACCAGTATTGAAAGTTGCAGATCCAGAGAAAGATTTTGTGGTGTATACCGATGCATGCAGACAAGGGCTTGGAGGAGTCCTTATGCAAGACAACCACGTGATATGTTATGAGTCAAGAAAACTGAAGGAGAATGAGAAGAACTATGCCACTCATGATCTAGAGCTTACAGCCATAGTACATTCCCTCAAGATGTGGAGGCATTACTTGATGGGTAGAACATTTGAACTAAGGACAGACCATTGTGGTCTGAAGTATCTATTTGATCAGCCTACTCTCAAAACTAGGCAAGTAAGATGGCTAGAGTTTTTATGTGAGTTTGATTTTGAAATCAAGCACATAAAGGGGAAAGAGAATAAGGTAGTTGATGCACTCAACAGGAAGGTGCAGGAAATGTATGTGGCATCTCTTAGTATTTGCCAATTAGAATTGAAGCAGCAGATTGTTACTCATGTTGTTGGAGATGAATAGTATAAGCTAGTGACAGACAAATTGCAGTGGCAATGTCTTGAGAAGAGGTATGAGGGATATAAATAGGAAGAAGATGGACTTCTTACTTATAAAGGTAGAATTTATATTCCAAATGTAGCATATTTGAGGAGAGTTGTTATGGATTAAATCCATCAAACTTTGTATTCTGGTCACCTAGGATACCAGAAGATGATTGATACCGCCAGAAAACAGTACTTTTAGCCAAGAATGAAAAAGGACATGGCTGAATACATTTCGAGGTGCATGAAATGTCAGCAGGAAAAGGTTGAGCATCAACACCCTGTAGGTTTGTTACAGCCTTTTCCAGTACCAGAATGGAAATGGGAAGTTCTTTCCATGGATTTTATAACAGGATTGCCGATGACTTGGAGACAACATGGTTGTGGTGGACAAGTTCAAAAAGGCAGCGAATTTTATACCAGTTAAGTCTACGCATAAGACTGATGACATCACCAAGATATTCATGAAGGAGATTTTCAAATTGCATGGATTGCCTAAGAAAATAGTCTATGACCGAGATGTCAAGTTTACTTCCAATTTTTGGAAGGGGTTGTTTGCATATTTGGGTACAAAGCTAAACTTCAGCATTGCATGCCATCCTCAGACAGATGGGCAGACAGAGAGAGTGAATCAAGTGCTTGAAGATATGCTTCGCATGTACATGATGGACAAACCAACCAAGTGGAAAGATTACTTACACTTGGTAGAGTTTTCTTATAACAATGGACAACAGGCATCCTTGGGGATGAGTCCGTCTGAAGCTTTGTATAGAAGAAGGTGTAGGACACCAGTGACTTGGGATAATCCAGTGAACAGGGTTGTGCTTGGTCCGAAATTGCTTAAGGAAATGGAGCAAGAGGTTGTAAAGATCAAGCAGAATTTGAAAGCAGCACAGGACAGACAGAAAAGCTATGCAGACAAGCATAGGGTGAACAGGGAATTCAGTGTTGGGGATCATGTTTACCTTAGAGTGAGGGCAAGGAAGAGTTCCTTGAAGCTTGGAAGTTGTGCCAAGTTGTCACCAAGATATTGTGGGTTGTTTGAAGTGCTTGAAAGAATAGGGCCAGTTGGATATAGACTTGCATTTCCTGCTATCACTGGAGCTCATAATGTTTTTCATGTTTCTTTGCTTAAGAAATATGTACATGATCCTAACCATGTGATAAATTGGGATGTGATTCGGGTGGAACCCGAGGGAGAGTTCCAAACCGAGCCAATGCACATCCTCGACAAGAAGGTCACAATGCTCTGGAACCGGGCCATAGGGCAGGTAAAGGTGCAATGGGAGCACTACGGACCTGAAGAGGCTACGTGGGAGATGGAGGATGCCATGCGATTGGCACATCCATTTTTGTTCAATTCTGCGGAACACTGAGGCAATACTAGTGTAGCATTTTGTTCAAATTTTGTAAAGCAATGAAGACAGTGCTATTGAAGGGGGAGGGGAGTGTAACACCCCGGTTTTGACCCCATTGCATTAAATGTACATGATGTATATATTGTAATTAATCATGGTGTGAAGATAAAGGCAAAATCCCCACCATAGATTTGGTTATGTTATGTTTCAGTGATTGGAATCGTTTCCAATGGTATATCGTGATATACGGCACATACTAGTTTTGGCATCATGTAAATATGCATTTTAATTAAATGAACCCAAACTAGCTATGTCAATGCAACCATATTGAAAAGGGCATGATCTTCCTAAGGATAGGGAGGGGGAATTATTGAACCTTGAACCAATGGGGAAAATCCATGTGTCAACTACCCATTTAAAACTTTTGTTGTTAGTTGGGGGCAGTTATGGCTGGGGAGTGGTGAGTGGAAGGACTGTCGGTCCTTTCCCACATGCACACTCCACCAGCAGGCTCATTCCTTTATGTGGGCAGGGAAAACATCAGGGATTATTCCACTCCCCCATTCTTGGTTTTCTTTCTCATCCTCACGCACAGGCTGGGGGGGATTCCCATCTCACGTAGAGACGTTTTCTCTTCACCTTCTCATTTACAGGATTCTTCATCGTTTTTCCTCATGCAGGGAGCTGGAGAAACCGTTATTGTCACCCATGATTTTCCTGTGCATGAGCCATTCGCACTCGGGGGTTGTGTGTATGTGTGTTTCCCTCACCGACTTATGGTTCGATGCATTGTGTTTTCCTCTGTCCAGGCTAAGAATGGGATCTTCTTTTCCATTTTCGGACTGTGCGTCTTCTCATTGTTTCAGTGTTGAAGATCGGGGCGGGTGCTTTCCCCACGATTTTGTTAATGTGGTGTCACCTACGCTTTGGGCTGTTGTAGGTTATTATTGAGTCGTTTTGGCCATGATAGGGCCAAGAACGACTCAAGAATTGATTTCTCCTATCCAAGTTGTAAATTTCTTGTTTTGCTGCATGTATGCAGTGGTCGGTCTGCGGACTGTGTTGGAGTGGGAATGAGGGCTTGGTTTGCTTGATAAACCTGGTGTGTTTGGGAGCCACACAGACAGAGCTAGAGGGATAGCTTTCTTCTCCACAACCCTTGAATAGCACTGGAAGGGAGGTCAGGGCCCGAGGAACTGTGTAGTAGAGAAGGGACTGGTTTCCTTGTGTTGGGTGTGTCTGGGTGTACTAGGAGTCAGGCTATTTCTGGTGCAGGTGTCCTTAGCTCTTCAATGAGCTCACCAGCTTAGCATTCAGCTTTTCCCAGCTCCTTGATGGCCTGATAAACCCAATCATGTAGGCTTGGTTGTCTTGTGGATGGCCTGATAAACCCAACCGTGTTGGCTTGGTCAATTTGTGTATCCTTGGCTATGTGTAAGCCTGCTTGTTCCTTATTCCTTGGGGGAATCATGGCTAGCTCGGGGGTGGCAGCGTTGCTAAGAGATTAAGGAGCACGCTGGCCTATGGTTGGGTGGAACATTGCAGCAACGTAACTGGTTGCGGGACAAGTTCTTTATAAGATAAGTATTCTTGTCTATTTTACTTATGCAATCATATTTGATGTTGAATGAATGATCATGAACATGTTGAATGCTTGAATGTATGGTTTTGCTTCCGTTGTATGATAATCATGTATGCATGTTTTTACTTCTAGGAATTTTTCTTCAGTTTATATGTATGTACATGTTCATGGGACCAATTTCCCGGACAATTATGGGTATGGTAGCATCCTCTTCGTTGGTCAGAGGGTCGGGCACGTTACATGTTGTAATTCGGGGCAACAGTCCCTAGTGTAACATCATGTAATATGTACTTGTAGTCTCTCTAGGAGAAGTGGGACCTATGTGAGAAGACATGTAGGCTCGGGTCTTATGTTTGATCAGTGACTTGAAAGGGTATAAATAGGGAGGATCTCTCCCTCATTTACACGCACCTCACACTCTCAAATTCACATGAGAGAGAGAGACAGTCAGAGGAGGAGGGATAGATATTTGTTGAATACTTCTTATTATTTATTTTGATCATCTTACTATTCTGATAAAGTTTGCAGGGTTTTATCCTTTATGGTTTCCCCAGTTAAAATCTGTGTGTCTCGTGTATCTTTTATATCTTATGCATCTTGTTGTACTTGTTATTCTCTTAGATAAATATCCTAGATAATCTAATTATATCTTAAGAAAAACTAACATGGTATCAGAGCCTCTCTAAAAGAAGGCACTGTGTAGCTGCGGGAACTAGGGCTTCCTAGTTGAAGGTGTTCTCTCCACAAATCATCAGGACTAGGCTAACTCGCCTCAATAGGGTGCATCTTTTGGTGTAGACAGATTCTGAATCGGAGAAGTTTCATTTTTGACCCTATCACTAGTGTCGAAGAACCATGGCATCAAGTATCATAGGCTTCCCACCTCAATTTTCAGAAAGTGACCTAGCTGAGCAGCTCGCCTCAAGGAGGCGAATATTTCTGGCCAAACAGAATTCCCAGACTCTAAGTTTGGAAAATTAGGGTTTCTCTAACAAAGCCTAGGTCTACTTGCTCTAGAACCTGGTCAGACATCTCAAACCTGTAAGATCCAAATATTTTCTATTTCTATTTGAGGTTCTCATTTTAAAAAATGTCTCACCATACTCATCTTGAGGAAAAGCTTGGAGGGGATGATAACTTTCGGTCATGGAAGTACAGAATATCTTTAATCCTTGAAGAAAATAACTTGGATCAGTTTATTACTGGAAATGTTCCAGAACCAGAGGGAGATGAGGATAAGGCTGCTCGTAAGAGAAGCGTGGCTAAGGATAAGAGAATCATTGCAGATTCTATCAAGCACCACCTCATCCCCCATGTGTATTCATTCAAGACACTAAAGGAAGTATATAGCTCTTTGAAAAATATGTTCAAAGAAAAGAACATCAACCAAAAGATAACTCTGAGGAACCAGCTGAAGAATGTGAAGATACAGAAATCCGAGACTATACGGTCTTAATTCACAAGGGTTGCTCAAATCAAAGAACAAATTGAAGCAATTGAAGAGAATGTCGAAGAAGGAGAAATTGTAATGACTACCCTGAATGGTCTCCCTATATCATGGGACACATTCATTCAAGGTATTTGTGCAAGAAGTAAGTTGATCTCTTTCAGCAGACTTCGAGAAGAATGTGCACAAGAAGAAGTTATACTTGCGACAAGAGAAGAAAATATGGGAGCAACCGATGATCAAGCTATCACAGCTTACACCAGGAAGAAATTCAAGAAGAAGGAGAAGAAGGAGAACTTTCATCACAACAAGAAGAAGGACAAGAAACCAAAGAAGACCAAAAGAGATCATTCAAATGTTCAATATTATACTCATGATGAAAGGGACACTTAGAAAGAGATTGTCCCATCTAGAAAAGGAGACACCATGCTCATATTGTCGAAGATGATGAACCAAAAAACAAAAGATTCGAACGAGAGAATGATGATCCAGATGAAGAGTATGTGCTAATCTCAGCACTTACTGAAACTATCATACATGGAAGCAAATATTGCCTTGTGGATAGTGGAGCTTCCAAACACATGATGAGATACAAGGAATCATTCATCAATATGTCTGAACATGAGTCACCTCACAAGGAGAAACTTGGGGATGATTATCAATACCCCATAAAAGGGAGTGGCGAATCTTCATACAAGCTTGACTCTGAGAAATCCTTAAAGATTAAGGATGTGTTATATGTTCTAGGATTGAAGAAGAATGTTATCTCCATATCTACATTAGATGCAAAAGGAATTAGGGTTGCATTTGTTGATGGCCAAAAACTGATGTGACCCAGAGGAAAGACAATAGAGGATGCAACAGTGATTGGAGAAGAAGATGGAAGATTGTACAAGTTGAAGGGATAGGTTGAAAAAGCATTTGTTCATGAGTCGATTGAACCAAATGAACTATGGCACATAAGTCTTGCACATGTGGACTACAAAGCACTACCGATGGTAAGAAAATTAGTCTTAGGGTTGCCAAAAACCTAGGCAAAGCATGAACGCACTTGCAAAGGATGTGAAAAAGGAAAGAATGCAAAGAATAAATTTCTGAGTAGTGAGAGAAAGGCTAAAGTAATATTGGAGATAGTACACTCAGATGTATGTGGACCCATGTCTTCTAGCTCATTAAGCAGGTATGTGTACTATGTTTCCTTTATAGATGATTTCTCATGTAAGACTTGGATATATTTCTTGAAAGAGAAAAGTGAAGTTTTCATAACACTTCACTACGTGCTCTCCCAGCAAGAGTTCATTCATTTTCCCAGCATACTCAACAGCGTCCTGCCTCATAACATATGCTCTTTTATAGTTTAGTCAACCACTATGTTCCCTGATTCTCCATGGTTATCTGATCTTATTTTTCTGCTATAGTCCATTCACCATTGAATCCTTGTCAACCACTGCACCCTAGTTCTCGTAGCTACTGTCCATTCACCATTGAATCCTCATCAACCACTGCGTCCTCCTCTCTAGGGTTTGTCCGACACTAATAAGGTCTTCTGGTTCCTGATGTACTTCCATGAGGTTTACTTCTCTACGTCTCCCATTATTGCACGCATAGTCTCCTCTTTAATGTGGCTTGTCCCTTTCATTCATATTTTCATTAAAAGAAAAATGTAGCAGTTACAACTATCCTCTAGGGACCGTTTGGGCAGACACCATAGTCAACCAAACCCATTCAAAACATACAATCTAGAATTTACTATCCTCCAATGACCATTTTGGAAGACACCACAATGAGCCAAACTCATCCAAAACATATAGTCTAGAATTTATCAAGAATTTATCAATACAGATAATGTTTCAAAACGTTTAGTTTAGAATTTAACATTACAAATAATGTTTATGAATCAAGGAATATTACATTCACACCCCCTTAATGCAACATTGTCCTCGATGTTCTTAGCCTTCCTTCATAGCTTCTGGAAATAAACCCAGGTACTTAGTTTGCATATCTTCCTCTAGTTCCCAAGTCGCCTACTCCAAGATAAAGTGCTTCAAATGCACCTTAACTCAAGCGACGACACAGTTCCGAAGTACCATTTCTTTCTTGTCCAGAACGCGTAGATGTTCCATTTGAAATTCTCCTTGTGGTTCCACCTGCACCACATTCCAGTCAATGATATGAGTGGAATCATGTATATATTTCTTCAATAATGAAATATGAAAAACATTATAAATCCTTAAATGTGCTGGGAGAGCCTGTTTATATGCCACGAGTCCAATCCTTTCCAAGATCTGAAAGGGTCCACAGAACCATGGTACTAATTTGGTACAACTTCCCAATCTCAGGGAGCTCTTTTTTGGGCTTGACTCGGAGGTAAACATTATCTCCGACAAAAAATTATTTATGTTGCCTTTTCAAGTCAGCATAACACTTTTGGTGATCTTGTGCCACCTTCAAATTATTTTGAACTTCTCAAACTGTCTGTTCCATGTCTTGCAACATTTTAGGTCCTACCATCAAGCGATCCACAGGGTTATCCCAACTAATAGGGGTAGTACACTTTCTCCCATACAGGATATAAATGGGCTCATCTTGGCTGAGGCATGATAGTCATTATTGTTTGCAAACTCTACCAGATGCAAGTATTCTTCCCACTTAGTGGGCCTTTCCATGACATACATCCTCAGTATGTATTCAATGACTTGGTTGGTCTATTATGTTTTCCCATCTATTTCAGGGTGATAGTTAGTGCTGAAATTTATCTTGGTTTCCAACCCTGCAAATAATGATTTCCAAAATTTTGATGAAAACTTGACATCCCGGTCAGAAATTACCATATTTGGTACTCCATGCAGTCAAAATATTTCCTTCAAGAATATTTCTGCCACATTGGCATCCTTGTAAGTGGACTTCACAGGAATAAAATGAGTAGACTTTCTTAACTTGTCTACTACAACCATAATTGAATCATGTTTTTTCTGAGTCAAAGGCAAACATGTGATAAAATCCAAAGATGTTACCTCCCATTTCCATTCAGGAATTGGCAAAGGTTGTAACAAACCTACTGGGTGTCGATGTTCAGACTTTACCTGCTGACATTCCAAACATTTAGATAGATAATCCACTAAATCTGTCTTTAATTTAGACCAAAAGATTTGATTTCTAAGGGATGTTATCATCTTTTGGTAACCAAGGTTCCTTACATAAGGAGGTTTGTGCATTTCATTTAAAAAAAACAGTTTTAAATATGCAACATTAGGCATGTATATTCTTCCTTTAAACCAAATTAACCCTTTCTAGTCTACTTTGAATTTTGTCCCATTCACGTTTGCCTCATCCTTCAGCAATTTATTCAGTAAATTTTCATATTCAACATCATGGATGTTGGCTTCTTTTATTATATTCACCAGATCATTTTCTGGTTGGATCATAGTGATCTCATATACTTCGTGAGTTCATCGACTGACTGCATCATCCACCCTATTTTCCTTACCCTTGATATGCTTTACTTCAAAATCAAATTCACTAAAGAAGGCCATCCATATTGCATGTATGGCATTTAGCCCAGGTTCAGTAAACATATCCTTTACACAGGTGTTGTCTATCAACAAAAGGAACCTTTTCCCTGACATGTAGTGGTGCCACATCTTTAAGGTATGCACCACTATGGCCAATTCTAGATCATTCACTAAATAATTACATTCATGCTCTTTCAATTTATGAGATTCATAACATACCACATGCCCTTCTTGTGATAATACTCCCCCCAATCCTTCCTTACTAGCATCTGTACAAACTATGTAGTCTTTATAGGGGTCAGCCACCTTCAATATTGGGGCCATGGTTATGTATCTTTTTAGATTTTCAAAGCTTTCTTCACACTTCAGGGACCACACAAACTTTACTCCCTTATTCTGCAAGGAAGTAATGGGATAGGATATCTTTGAGAATCCTTGGTGGTAGTAACCAGTGAGTCCCATGAAGGACCGAATGTCAGCAACATCCTTAGGTACCGGCCATTATGGGATGGCCTTAATATTTTTTGGATCTACCAAGATCCCATCCTCTGAGATGACATGACCTAGGTACTGAATTTATTTCTTAAATAATTCACATTTCTCAAACTTACCATACATTTGATGCTCTCTTAAGGTTTGTAGCACAATTTCTAAGTGTTGTTGGTGTTCTTCCTCCATCTTGGAGTAGATTGGGATGTCATCAAGAAATATTAACACAAACTTATCTAGGTACTTATTGAAAATGATATTCATTAGTCACATGAAAGTAGCAAGGGAATTGGTCAAGCAAAAAGGGATTACTACGAACTCATAGTGTCCATATCGGGTTCTGAAGGCTGTTTTAATTACATCTTCTTCTTTAATCCTAATCTGGTGATAACTGGACCACAAATCTAACTTGGAGAATACTTTTGCTCCCCCTACTTGATCAAACAAATCATTAATACAGGGCAGGGGATACTTGTTCTTAATGGTTACTTTATTCAATTGTATGTAATCTATGCAAAGTCTTAGAGTCCCATCCCTTTTCTTAGCAAATAAAATTGGTGCTCCCCAAGGAGACACATTGGGTCTGATATAACCCTTGTCTAGTAGTTCTTGTAACTAAATTTTCAATTCGGTTAACTCGGGAATGCTCATGCGATAAGGTATCTTAGATACTGGTGCAGAACTAGGCACAATCTCAATGGAGAAAACTATTTCTCGTTGAAAGGGTAGTCCCAGTATCTCTTTTGAAAACACATCCATAAACTTTCTTAAAACAGGGTGTTCTTTTACCTGTGTTTGACCTTCATTAACGAGCAAGTCAGTGACCCACGCCGCATAAAGCTTGCATCCCTTTCTCATACATTTCTTTAATTGCATGGCAGATATTTGTCTTAAGGAAATAGGTTTAATGACACCTTCTACCTTCCTAACAATTCGATCCTCGGCCACATAAGTGAAGGTTTTATCAAAACAATTCAATATTACTTTATGCTTTGTTAACCAGTCCATTCCAATAATCATATCATATGACCCTCAATGAAGAAGATTCAGTTCAATCTTAATCACACAATTCATTATATTAACTTCACAATCAGCAACAAACCCAGTTACCTTTCTCTTTGCCCCAGTGGCCAGTTGGATTGAACAGGTTTTTGCATGCCTTACCTTGGTAAGCCGGGAGTCCTTCATCACTTTGGAAGTGATGTAACCCAAAGTATACCCTAAATAAATAAGTATAGAAAGACTTAAGTTAGAGATAGTACCTTCAATCTCCACAATTTCATATTGATAATCTGCTTGTCGATTTTCCAAAGCTTCATGAACTTGGTGGTAAATTTTCCCAACCTCCCCAACAGTGGAAGCTTCTTGCAAGCTATGAAAAACCTTAATTGATTGGTTGAGGCATGGGAAGTTCCCTCACAAGTGACACTCCCCACATTCCCAACACTTCACGGGTTCTTTAGGGGCTCCAAGAGTCCCCTTCGGTCCAAGGTTCACAGACTTATAGTTCTTCTGTGGAAGTTGTTCATTTTTGTTGTAGGAATTTTCTTGCAGATTCCTTGGCATGTTCTTGAAGGGTGGGGGCTGGAATCCCTTCTTCCGTTGATCAAAATTTTCCCAATATTTACCCTTCCAAACCTTCGAGAGGCCATTCCTCTGTTTATACTATTCAAAACACAACCTTGCCTTTCTTAAGGCTTCATCCAAGGTTTTGGGATTGTCGAACTCAATTATGTCCTTATAATACTACAGAAAACAAATCAAGAACCTTTGCACTTTCACTATTTCCTCTTTAATATATGGCATGAACTGCAACAGTTCTGGGAATTTGTTAACGAGTTCCTCTATAGTCATTTGGTTGAGCTTTAACTCATAGAATTACTTGGTATTTCTTTCATAGTATCTTTCTGACAAGTATTTTTTTTGAAGAACTCCTTGAACTCTAACCGCTCTAGGTTCTTCTCTTTTATCCCCTAGGAAATCTTCAGATCCTGCCACTAAATGTTGGCTCTTCCCTTCAGGTTGTAGATTTCCATTCTCACCTTCATGTTGCTAGAGTAATTATAAATTTGAAAGTACTTCTTCATATCTAGTATCCAAGCTTCTACTTCTTCTCTGGCATTGGATTCCCTGTCGAATTTGGTTGGCTTCATCTTTTTAAATTCCCCTTCCAAATGATCGATCTTCCTTTTCCCAATCGTCTTTGCTCGATTCTCATATTTTTGAGTTCCATTGGAGGAACTGTCCTTTATTCCATCACTTTCCTAACCTTCTGGGTCCCTAACAATATCAGGTTGGGGATTTTCCCCATTATACCTCTCTTGCAAACCCTGGAGTAATATCTCATTGATCCCCTGTTGATTCTCTTGAGCCTTCTTCAGCCGCTCATTTCTAGCCTTAAAGCTCTGAATCTCTACAATTAGATTCATCATTACTTCCAGTACTTGTATGGTTTTAGGGTATCCTTGTTTTGGCTGTGATGTGCATAATGCTGGTATAACTTATTCAGATCTATCTGCATTCTCACTTTGTGAGGCCATCATTGTATTCCCCCTGTTACAGAACATTTTTTACATGTGCACAAACATTCCAGAACAAAATGTTATGATTAGAACAGAGTTTTCCATAATTCAACAGAACTAGATGTTCCCAAAAGGCAACAGGATTGAAACCTGTAGCTCTGATACCAAATCTAACATACCCATACAACTTGCTAAACATGCATAAAAAAAAATATTTATCAGAAGACATGGGCCATGAATATTCCTATAACATTCATTTTTAAGTTTAATTGTTACTGTAACAGTCACTCCACAACTAAAGGCTCCTTCCTACCACTAGAAAAGTCCTTTCCACAACTAAAAAGTCCCTTCCACAATGCGGATTGCGGACTGCGGGATCCCCTAGTTTCTAGACAAAACTTCATTTATGCATTCTGTATTTCGCTATGTAGATTGGTGGATTGCTAAAAATCTAATATTTTATTAATTTTCCAATTTCTTTTCTGCATTTTTCATTCCACAATGCGGGTTGCAGATTGCGAAAACTCTTATAATTCATACGTTTTTACCTTCCACGGGACCTCTTCCATGTCGTTGATTCCTTGCAGAATCAACCCTGGTCATCGATTTACTTACAGATGCAGGCTGCGGATTGTGGAACCGTCAAAGTTCCCAAATGAACTTCCACAATTTTCCTTCCACAAAACGTATTTCACACTGTTGATTCCTTGTGTAATCAACCCCGATCGTCGATCTACTTTCAGGTGCGGTTTGTGGATTGTGGATTGCGAAACCATAAAAGTTACCAAATGAAATTCCACGATTTTCCTTCCGCAAAACTTCTTCTGCATCGTTGATTCTGTAAGGAATCAACCCCACCTGTCAATCTACTTTTAAATGCGGGTTGCGGATTATGGATTGTGGAACCGTTAAAGTTCCTAAATGAACTTCCACGATTTTCCTTCCGCAAAATTCTTCCGCACCGTTGATTCCTTGCGGAATCAACCCCTACCAATGAATCATTATATAGGGGCTTCTCTTCTTCGAAAGAGGATTATACTCAGCCGGCACTTAGACTTGCTCCAAGGGTCCTTGCAACTGGTTACTAACCGTAGACAGTAAAGGAATTCTAGTAACCCTCCATAGATCAGTATTCACCACAGTTAGAAAACCCTATGACTAAGGGGAAAATATCAGACCCCTTAGAGCAGAGCATGGCTTTAAACCCTCAAAATCCATATGGCTAAATAAAGACACAAACTTTCATCAACAAACTTAAGTCATTTCTTTATCATTTCTTCAACATCCAAGCATACATTCTTACACATACATACATGCCCTTAACTCGTTAATCAAGGAATTCATACTACAGACAGGTGACTAATCACAAAACCATATTACACCATTTAAGCTACCATTTATCAATGCAAGGCATAGTCATTCCAAGTAGAGTAAGAGTATACAACATCTCATAAGCAACATTTTCATCAATGAAACTGAAATCTAGTATTTACCATTGCATGCACATTGAAAACACAGTTATACGTGTACCAAACATACCATGAGCTCAAAATATTTGTAGAAACAAAATCCAGTAATGAAAATTGTATTTAAACGAGTCGTAATTAAATGGGAACAACCACGTTCCACCCAACCATAGATTAGGCACAAATATGCTCTATCCTCAATCACCCCCGAGCTAAACTATGTGTGCCAAGAGCGGAGATAGCTAACCTTAGTTCAGAACTTTCATGCAGGGATCACTCACCTAACACTTACTCAGAGAGCTCATGTAGCAATTATCCCTCTCAACTCTTGCCTAACACTTCACTGAGTGCTCACCCAGCAAGAGTTCATTCTTTTTCCCAGCATACTCAGCAGTGTCCTGCCTCATAATATATGCTCTTTAATAGTTTGGTTTCCTAGGTCTTACTTTTCAGCTACAGTCCATTCCCCAAGGAATCCCCGTCAACCACTGTGTTCCCTGATTCTCCAGGGTTGTCTGATCTTATTTTGAAGCTACGGTCCATTAACCATTTAATCCATGCCAACCATTGCACCCTAGTTCCTGCAACTATCGTCCAATCACCATTGAATCCCTGACAACCACTGCATCCTCCTCTCCATGGTTTATCCAATTCCATTCAGGTGTTCTAGTACCTGGTGTACTTCCCTGAGGTTTACTACTCTACGTCTCCCATTATTGCATGCATAGTATCCTCTTTAATGTGGTTTGTCCCTTTCATTCATATTTTCATTAAAGCAAAAATGTAGCAGTTACAACTATCCTATAGGGACCGTTTGGGCAGACACCACATTCATCCAAACTCATTCAAAACATACAGTATAGAATTTATTTTCCTCCAAGGACCGTTTGGGCAGCCACCACAGTCATCCAAACTCATCCAAAACATACAGTCTAGAATTTATCATCACGGATAATGTTTCAAAACGTTTAGTCTAGAATTTAACATTACAAATAATGTTTATAAACCAGGAGATATTACATACTCCTATCCAGGAAGTTGAGGAACCTAAAGAGACGAGAGTCTGAGACATGGGAATTGGAGAAGCAATTTTAGAAGACCCTGAAGATCACAACATGACAAAACCACAAGAGCTGGTAGATACATTCCTTGAGAAGGACTCCCATAAGAGGAAACTAGCATGGGCACTAGAGCTCTTACAAGAAGCTAAAAGGTATGGCGGTCCAGACGGAATACATAGAGAAAGAAAGAGAGAAAATCCCTCCAATAGATATGTGGCCCTATTGTGTGACATCATTGATAAAGAACATTCTACCCATGAAGAGGCTACAGAAAAAGAAAGAATGGAAGGACACGATGATCGAGGAATATCAGTCAATCATGAAGAATGATGTCTGGGATATTGTTCCAAGACCGAAGAAGAAATATGTCATGACTTCAAATTGGATCTACAAGATCAAGCATGTTGCAGATGGAAGCATCGAGAAATACAAGGCGATATTCGTAACACGAGGCTTCTCAGAGAAATAAGGCATAGACTACGAAGAGACATTTGCACCCATGGCGAGGTACACTTCCATAAGGACCATACTTGCTTTGGCAGCAGTTATGAAATGGAAAGTACACTAGATGGATGTCAAGACATCTTTCTTGAAGCCGGTGTAGTCAAGGATGAAGTGTATGTGGAACAACCACTGGGATTCAAGACACATGATAGGAAGACCCATGTGTGCAAATTGAAGAAGGACTTGTATGGATTGAAACAAGCACCGAGGACATGGTACGGTAGGATGGATAGCTTCTTGATGAGATTGGGATTTACCAAGAGTAAAGCATATTCCAACATCTACTTCAAGTTGGAATATGGAAGACCAGTGACACTCCTACTATATGTCTTTGACTTGTTTCTAACAGGTGAAGAGGAAATAATTACAGATGCAAAGAGGAGACTTGCTACATAGTTAGAGATGAAATACCTAGGTATAATGCACTATTTCTTAAGCATGGTGGTGTGGCAGAGTGCAGATGAGATCTACCTTGGTCAAGGAAAATATGTAGTGCATATTCTGAAGAGATTCGGAATGATGGACTGCAAGGAAATGGCCACACCTATGGAATCTAACTTGAAGCTTCTAAGTGATGTTTCAACCAAGAAGGTTAATGCCACGATGTATCATCAGATGATTGGCTCACTGATGTATCTGACGAATACAACACCAAACATATGTTTTGTGGTGAACACCCTGAGCCAACTCCTGACAGATTCGAGACAAGTTCACCTGATAGCAGTAAAGCATGTTCTTAGGTACCTAAAAGGTACAGTGGATTATGGGCTCAAATATGATGTGAATCAGAATATTAACCTACACGATTATGTTGATTCGAACTGGGAAGGTAGTGCCACTGACAAGAAGAGCACCTCAGGTTGTTGCTTCAGTTTGGGATCTAGCATGATCTCCTGGTTCATCAGGAAGAAATCATGTGTGGCCCTTAGTACAGCCGAGTCAGAGTATGTTGCCGCTTTCTCAACTAATTGTGAGGCATTGTGGCTATGAAAGCTATTGTTTGACTTATTTGATCTCCACGTTGGATGTGACTTGCATCTTCTGTGACAATCATAGTTGTGTGAAGCTGTTGGAAAACCCAGTGTTCCATCACAAGTTGAAGCACATTGAGATCAAGTTCCACTATATCATGGATATAGTGTAGAGAGGATCAGTAAAGCTCCAATACATGGCAATAGAGGAGCAGATAGTCGATGTGTTGACCAAACCTCTTGCTAGATTGAAGTTCGAGTACTTCAGATAAATTCTTGGTGTGATCCAGATTGAGATCCCTCAAAAGAGGGAGTGATGTGTTCTAGCATATCTATAAATAGAAGTTGTCTCAGTGTAACATCCTGGAAGAGTTCGTAGGTTGATCATACATAAGTCATGTAGATTATCCTTGGATGTAACATCCTAGCAAAGCTCGTAGGTTATCCTTAGATGTAATCAGTCCTGATATGTTGCAAAGCATATTATCTCACATGGGAAATGAGACAGGTTGTCTGAGCAGGAAAAATCATGGTGTAGCAAGTTGCTTGGATGTAATCAGTTCTGTGACGGGTTATTCAAATGTAAAGAATGATTCTTAGTGTGGTACGCAGGTTATTTGGATTTAATACTCCTTGTGCGTTGTCTGAGTGTAAAGAATGAGCCCTGGCGTGGTACACAGGTTGCTTGGACGTAATATGTCTCAAAGGCTATCTGAACGGAAAAAGATCCTAGACGTAGGTTATTCAGAAGTAATCCCTTGAGGTTAACCAGAAGAACGTAAAAGGTCCTGGTGTAGCAGGTTGTTGGGTCATAATTCTTCCTTACATATATATGAGATATATGTGTTCCCATGCTGAGATGATAAGGTCATGAAGCACAAGAGGTGCACCTATGAGGTTCTTTAATAAAATGTGGGTCGATCATAGATGCTTTGTTTGTTGGCTATTTTGTCTTTTGCATGACAAAAGAGATGATTTGGATACGACGAGATGAAGGTAGAAGATGGAGGTTATTTATGTGGAAATATAAAGAATATCCTAGACAGTTTCTATGTGAAGGCTTGCTCCAGATGTGATGAATACCTGGCAGAGGACTAGGCCTACATTCATGCTCTTTAGAAACTTTTGATGACAGATAGCATGGTACAATGAACAAAATATAAGAAGATGATGGAAGCAGCTATGATGAAGATTGTATGGCTCCATGATGATGACAATGCGATGAATACCTAACTAGATGTGTTGATGACTGTGTAGAGAGAGAATACCTTCCTAGTTAAGAGGGAGTGTTGATGTATTTGTAACTTTGGAAGATATTATGATGTATATTATCATTGGATGCTGTTGTACCCCCATTGGGGATGTGTGTTACCCCTTTGTGGGATGTTTAAATTTTGTCTATACCTTGAGGTACAACCCCCGTTGTAATTTGGGGAAATAGTCCCCAGTGTAACATCATGTAATTTGTACTTTTAGTCTCTCTAGGAGAAGTGGGCCCTATGTGAGAATACATGTAGGCCCGGGTCTTATGTTTAATCAGTGACTTGAAAGGGTATAAATAGGGAGGCGCTCTCCCTCATTTACACACATCTCTCACTCTCAAGTTCCCATGAGAGATAGAGAGAGAGACGACCAGAGGAGGAGAGATAGATAGTTGTTGAATACTTCTTATTACTGCTTTTGATCATCTTACTATTCTGAGGAATTTTGTGGGTTTTATCCTTAATGGTTTCCCCAGTGAAAACATTTGTGTCTCATGTATCTTCTATACCTTATGCATATTGTTGTACTTGTTATTCTTTTCATATAAATATAATAGATAATATAATCAAATCTTAAGAAAACTAACAGGGAAAGGTAAGGGAAACCAATCATGAGGCCTTACAAACATTTTGGTTAGGAGGAATTTGTCACATATGACATGACCCACAAAGGAAGACCATACCTATTGGTGATCCCATTATTGGGATTTTGGAAGGTTGGTATATCTCTTCTAGCTAAAATTCGAAAAACCACACTCATGTTAAGCCATCAAAATAAAATAGTTTGGGGCTTGCCAGAAAAATCCAAATATAGTAAAACATGGAAAACAAAATTAACCATCAACAAAAGTCGTAATTAATAAAATACATGATAGTGATGAAATGGCTATATATGAATGTACAAACAATAGGACAATACAAGTTGGATACTAAATGCACAACAATTCACATGAAAGCAACAACCAAAGAAACATTAGAATCCAAAAAATTAGACCTTAGAGAAAAGTATCCATGGCAATTTCAGATACCAACAATCAAATTTTGGATGAGAAAATGATCCGTCGGATCTCAACTTGAGTGCATTAAATTTTTTGTTTAAAACAATGCGTTCACAGGTTAATCAATGGAACAGCATTAACAGAAATTAAGTGCTTAGAACATGAATGAAAAACAAGATTGATAACAGATATAGAAGAAACACAGAATCATAGCATCACAACTGAAGTTGATAACGGAGTTCACCCCCTTCATTGGGCTACGTCTTCGGGTCCCTCTCCAATGGGTACCGATCCAATTAATCTCTTTAAAATGGTACCAAAAAAATGGTTCTGGACTCAACTTCAGCAACTGTAAACATAATGTTGTACAAAGTCTTTAAGACCTCTCTTCTGGAAAATTACAATTAGCCTTCGAAGGGCAAAGACAGCTAAAATATAATAGAGAATAGTCGACTTCAAAAAAGAAAACAACATCTGTACATTTCACAGTGAAGCTCTCCAAGCTTCTCATAATAGAAAATGAAGCTCTGCGCTCTAACAATCTGAATTTCTTCCTTTTGTCCGTCCCCTCCTGAACGGTGGCTAGCATCCCCTATTTAAGCGTTTAGGGAGAGGATAAGTAACGGGTTTGATTCCTCTTTACCACAGCTATTATCTTTTTTTATCGTTACACTCATATGCTAAAACTGAACCATGCAATCTTGCCAAATCACTACCCAAGCGTTATGTTACCACGACGTTCCAGATCCCCGAACGTTGCAACCAACTCCACGCACATATGTTGACTCACAACACGTTGCAATAACTTGCAAATGGGCTATGCCACATGTAACGTAACCGTTTGATGTCACCATCAACTTTGCAGCATATAACTATTCCCTACGAGAACGGCGCATCATAACCGATCCACTGTCGCAGCATATAAGGACTTCACCATATACCCAATCCGCTATCGCAGCATACAAATGTCGCGGCATATAAGGACTTTGCCATATACCTGATCCCCTGTCGCGGCATATAAGGACTTCGCCATATACCCGATCCGCTGTCGTAGCATACAAATGTCACAGCATATAAGGACTTCGCCATATACCCAATCCGCTGTCACGGCATATAAGGACTTCACCATATACCCGATCCGCTGTCGTAGCATACAAATGTCACGGCATATAAGGAACCTCCATGAACCATTCGATGTTCAACTTGACGATGCGCAAACTGTGCGGCCCATGCAACACATGCGCACCATGTGATAACTGTGCGGGCTGTGCATATAATGTTTAGCATATGAGTTAAAACCATAGATTAAAAACTATTGTACCATATTGGATCAGTGTAATTTTGAAGATGAATAATCCACCGGATCATTCCTCCCCATTGGAGAGCTTTTGGACCACCAAAATCTTGAATCATTCTGCAAGTAAGTGAGGGTACATCTCCCTCACTTTTCCAATCTCCATCCATCTTGCTTTGCTAGGATGCATGCCTTTAATCCCCACTCGAAGTTACTCAGCATTCCCCCTTCATGAATTCCTTACATTTCTGTCAAGAATAACATCATCCTGTAACTCATTCATATATTCAGGTGCCATATCATCAACTGAAGGAATCTGTATGTTAGTTTCCTCATCCATGAGCATAGGAGGCTCATACAGTTTAAGATTCTCAACATTGAAAAATGAATAAATTTGCATGCATGGAGGTAAATTCAAGTGAAAAGCATTAGTACCAATCTTTTCCCAGATCTCAAAAGGACCATACCTAATAGGCTTAATCTTTTTACCTTCACCTTTCATTCTTTCTTTGGTGATATGTAACCAAACTCTATCACCAACCTGAAATTGATGATCAACTCGATGTTTGTCATGCTTGGCTTTGTACTTTGCCTGACTCTTCTCCAACTATTCTTGAACTGCCTGCTGCACTGCTTGGATTCTCTGAATGAACTTTAAATCTTTATTTTCATCATGATGTCCATCCACTGCATATTTTCCAAAAGAGAAGTCCATCGGTGTTTTTGGTAGATAACCAAAACAAGTTTCAAAAGGAGATCTTTTCGTGGAAGAATGAACTGCATGATTGTAAGCATGTTGTATATACTGCAACTGCTCATCCCATAGTTTAGGATGTTTACTACAATATCCTCTGAGCAGCTGAACCACTGTCCTGTTTACTACCTCTGTTTGCCCATCGGTCTGTGGATGAAAAGCTGCACTTTTCTTAAGTTTAGTATCCATAAGCTCCTATAAAGTCGACCAGAATTCTCCCAAGAACCGGGAATCCTGATCAGATACAATAGACATGGGTAGCCCAAAATGTACCCAAACATTCTGAAAGAACAGACGAGTTGTTTGTTCAGCAGTGATCTGTTTGTTACATGGCATTAAGATACACATTTTGCTAAATCTATCCACAAAAACATATAGATAATCATGCCCTTTTCTAGACATAGGTAGTCCTCCTACAAAGTCCATAGAAATGCTTTCCCATGGACGAGAAGAAACTGGAAGAGGTGTGTACAAACCCAATTTCCTATTGCTAGGCTTAGTTGTTGCACACATAACACAACCTCTTATATATTTAGCTACAATTTCTTGCATCTGAGGCCAATAACAATGATTATGCAATAATGATAGTGTTTTACTTACTCCAAAATGTCCTGCAATCAATGAACTATGTGCCTCTCGGATCACATGTACTCTTTCCTTCTCTGGAATACAGAGTTTACCAAGATGATACAGGAGCTGATTATGCACATAATAGTTCTCTTCCTATTTACCATGTATTAGTGATGAATATACTTTCTTAAAATCTTTATCTTCTGCATACTGTTCAATATAACTTTCATGTGTTAATGAACTGTTTTGAAGAATGATTGAAGCATTTGTAGGAGGCCTGGATAACATGTCTGCTACTTTATTATGAATTCCCTTTTTGTATCTAATTACGAGATGAAACTGTTGCAAGAATCCCATCCATCTTAAATGCCTACTTTGTTGTATTTTAGTTTGAGATTGTAAATATTGAAGTGGTTGATGATCAGTATGTATGACTTTTTCTTTTCCCATGATATAATGTTTCCACTTCTTCACACTTTGTACTAAAGCATACAACTCTTTGTCGTAATTCTGATAGTTACTTACCGCAGTAGAGAACGTTTCTGAATGGTAACAGACTGGCTTCCTCCCTTGCATCAAAATGGCTCCCATGGCAAACCCGCTGGCATCGGTTTCGATCTCAAATGGCTGCTGCAAATCTGGCAATGTCAGAATTGGTGTTGTGTTAATCCTTTCCTTCAAAGTGTCGAAGGCTCTCTGATGCTTGCCTCCCCACTGGAAAATTTCTTTAACACTTGTCAAAGCATGTAAAGGAGCAGCAATGGAAGAAAACCCAGAAATGAATTTCCTCCAATACTGAACCGCACCCAGAAAACTTCTGATTTCAGTAACGGTGTTAGGCCATGGCCAGTTTACAATGACAGCAACCTTGGCTGGGTCCACTCGCAGGTGGCCTCCACCAATAATATGGCCCAAATATACTAAAGAAGTTTTAGCAAATTCATATTTAGACATCTTTACATAAAGCTTCTCCTTCTTCAGTACATCTAAAACTTTCTTCACATGTACAATATGCTCTCCCCAAGTTTTGCTAAACACAAGGATATCATCCAGATATACAATTACAAAATCATCAATGAATGAACGAAAGACATCATTCATGACCCGCATGAAAGTAGCAGGTGCGTTACAGAGCTCGAAAGGCATCACAAGCCATTCATACAAACCCTATTTTGTTTTAAACGCTGTTTTCCAGGCATCATTTTCAGCAACACGGATTTGATGATACCCACTACACAGATCCAATTTTGTAAAGTAAGTTGCATGTTTCAACTAATTAAGCAAATCATCAATGCGGGGAAGAGGATACCTATTTTTAATGGTGATTTTGTTAAGGGCCCTATAGTCAATGCACATCCTCCAAGACCCATCCTTCTTCGGAACCAAGAATATAGGGGAGCCACAAGGAGAAGTGCTTGGCCGGATGACCCCCTTCTCATTCAGCTCCTGAACCTGCTTCTCGATTTCCTCATTCTCCATTACAGACATCCGGTACATGGATATGTTCGGGAGTGGCACATCCTGCTGCAAATGTATCTCATGCTAAATCTCTCTCTTCAGTGGTAACCCCTTCGGATCTTGAAACAAATCATCATACTCAAAAAAGATTTCAATTAGTTCAGATTTATGTTTAGGGTCACATCCTTCAAAATATTTAGAGATCTCATCATTTTTCACCTTAACCATCATTAACACAAAATTCTTACTAGCATTTACCAGCCTCTTCATTTGTCCTGCAGAAACTATTGCTAGATTGGTTTTTGTTTTATGTGCTCGTACAATGTATTCTACACCATCTTTAAAAAGATGATACTTATTCTGCTCTCTATAAAAGACTACTTTCCGGTCATACAAATATGGACTCCCAAGTACAATTCCACAAATGTCAAGTGGTACTACATCCATGTCTACCTCATCCATGAACTTTTCAGTAATTGCAAACTTCAATACACATTTCTTTGTAACTTGCAACCGTGTATCATTAGTAACCCAACCAAGAGGATAGGGTTTTTCATGAGGCATAGTAAGTAAATGCAATTTCTTAACCACTTCTTCTGATATCAGATTTACTTGTGAACCACTATCAAACAATGTATCAATCTTTGTGTGATTTGAAATGACACGAACATGAAACAGTGCACTTCTATTTTAAACAATTTGCTTAGAAGTAGATGGCAGATTTGTACTTGCACTAGCACTTGATTTTGCATCAATGGGAGGTGAGATACTTTTATTCTTACCCTGGATCCCGACGGCTATAACCTTTGTTTCATCACCCGAGTCGGATCCCAAGTCCTGAATAACTGTTGCAGTAGCTTTTTCTTTGCCTTTATCTTTGTTTCCTCCGTACTTATTTGGCCTTAACTCCAGATGAAGTTTCCAACACTTAGAGACATCATGTCCCTTCTGATAATGTGAACATGTAGGCTTTTCACCCTCTTTCTTAACAGTAGCCATCTTCTTTTTCCCCGTATCTTTACCTTTCGATTTGCTGTCAAATTTAAAGGATTTCTTCACAAAAGTATCATTAGTATGCTTACCCCTGGCTTCAAAATGTGTAGCTTGAACACATACATCATCCAAATTACTGGGGTTAAACATCAACAAAGTATGTCTCAAATATGAATGCATGCCACCAATGTACTTAAGAAGAGTCTCCTGTGTATCTAATGAAACATTCAATGCAATAGGCCTCTTTTTGAATTCATGAGTATAATCTTGAATATTTTGTCCTTTAGCTTGTCTAAACATTTGCCAACTCATGGATAATTGCTGCATGTGACCTAAAGGATAAAATTGCTTTATTAATACTTCAATGAACTCATTCCAAACTGAAATAATTTTACCGTTCTTTCGAAGATCTTGCTGAATCTTGCTCTCCCACCAAGTAAGAGCCATTCCACTCATTCTTAAAGTGGCCAATTGAATCCTGGAAGGGTCGTCATTAATGCCCTGCACCCTGCAATATACTTCAAGTTGCTTGATCCAATTGTCTAACTTTTCAGCATCTAAATCTCCATTATAAATCGGCAATTCAAATTTCACATCCAATTTGAAATAAGGCATATTAGGACTTGCATTATTTGAATGAGAAGTATGAGAAGAAGAGAAAGTTTGATTAGTTTCAGGAGGATCACCATCACCTCCTACTCCTTTACCCTTTTCTTCTTTCTTCACTTCTACATCTTTGGATGAATATCCTTCTTCTTTCTTCTTCCTTTCTGCTCGCTCATCGAGTAGAATTTCCATCATGGCTTTCATGCTCATAAAAGCCTCCAGAAACTCAATTTCTGAAATAACAGTTTTTTCCTATTCTATATGTCCTTCTTCTTCCCCTCGTGGAGAAGACATGGTTCTTGAGAATGTTCTCCTTGAGCCAATCTCAGGATCTCCTTCAATTAATTCTCCTTCACCATGCTTTAACATGAACCTAGTAAGCATTCACAAACTTGCACAAGCAGTTAACCTGCTCTAATACCATAATATGATCCGTCGGATCTCAACTTGAATGCATTAAAAGTTTTTTTTAAAAGAATGCGTTCACAGGTTAATCAATGGAACAACATTAACAGAAATTAAATGCTTAGAATAGGAATGAAAAACAAGACTGATAACAGATATAAAAGAAACACAGAATCAGAGCATCACAACAGAAGTTGATAATGGAGTTCACCCCCTTCACTGGGCTACGTCTCTGGGTCCCTCTCCAATGGGTATCGATCCAATTAATCTCTTTAAAATGGTACAAAAAAAATGGTTTTGGACTCAACTTCAGCAGCTGTAAACAGAATGTTGTACAAAGTCTTTAAGACCTCTCTTCTGGAAAATTACAATTAGCCTTCGAAGGGCAAAGAAAGCTAAAATATAACAGAGAATAGTCGACTTCAAAAAAGAAAATAGTATCTGGACATTTCACAGCGAAGCTCTCTAAGCTTCTCATAACAAAAAATGAAGCTCTGCACTCTAACAATCTGAATTTCTCCCTTCTGTCCGTCCCCTCCTGAAAGGTGGCCAGCATCCCCTATTTAAGCATTTAGGGAGAGGATAAGTAACAGGTTTGATTCCTCTTTACCACAGTTGTTATCTTTTTTTATCATTACACTCATATGCTAAAACTGAACCATGCAATCTTGCCAAATCACTGCCCAAGCGTTATGTTACCACGACATTCCAAATCCCCGAACGTTGCAACCAACTCCACGCACATATGTTGACTCACAACACGTTGCAATAACTTGCAACTGGGCTATGCCACATGTAACGTAACCATTTGATGTCACCATCAACTTTGCAGCATATAACTGTTCCCTACGAGAACATCGCGTCATAACCGATCCACTGTCGTAGCATATAAGGACTTCCCCATATACCCGATCCGTTGTCGCAGCATACAAATGTCGCGGCATATAAGGACTTCACCATATACCCGATCTGTTGTCGCAGCATACAAATGTCGCGCATATAAGGACTTCGCCATATACCCAATCCGCTGTCACAACATACAAATGTCGCGGCATATAAGGACTTCGCCATATACCCGATTCGATGTCGCAGCATACAAATGTCATGGCATATAAGGACTTAGCCATATACCCGATCCGTTGTCGCGGCATATAAGGAACCTCCACGAACCATTCGATGTTCAACTTGACGGTGTGCAAACTGCGCGGCCCATGCGACACGTGCGCACCATGTGCTAATTGCGCGGGCTGTGCATATAATGTTTAGCATATGAGTTAAAACCATAGATTAATATAACTATTGTACCATATTGGATCAGTGTAATTTTGAAGATGAATAATCCACTGGATCAATGTTTATGGGGGTAATGGAGGTACATTGCAAAAAGAAGAGTGACACCATGTTATGGTTTGGACTATACATAGTAGGATGCATTCCAAGATCAACAATTATCCTAGACCTTGTACATGCAACAACTAAAATATATAACCTAGAAGTTCAAGTTCTAGTAGGCCTCTGAGCAAACAGTTTCATTCCACTAAAACAAATAGACAATAAGAAAATTCTTCAATATTCCGAGAGGAATAGAGATCTAGAATGTGATAATGGTGAAAGAAAGAGCAATAAATCACCCTATATGGCTCCATGATAGATTGGAAATGTGGACATGGGTAAAAAGAAACCAACCATTTTATAGCTTGGTAGATTTAAGGTATGCACACCAAAAACTCCGATTCGACTAATCATGGGATTTTTTGGGTGGAAATATGCAAATACATGGCCTAAGGAATGGATTTATCATCTTACCAAACAAATTGAGTATATCCAAGGTTTGATGAGGCTAGTGTTAATGGATTATCTTAACAATGCAAATGAGCTAGCTCTCACCTCACGAGGCAAACAAAACAATTAAAAGTAGTCAATCCCAAAGAAATGAACCACTTTCTCCTTATGGACAAAACCTCTACACATTATAGCCCTAATTAAACAATTGTCTATAAAATGTACACAATTTAAGAGTGGGAAAATAGGAATAAAATTAGTGTTCATAGAGACTATATCATGATAGTGGGATCCTTAGGTATATTTAAACCAAACGAACTTCCAAAGAAACTAAGGAAGGAGACTGTGTAAATCTCCATGAACATGAGATCAAAATGGTCTTTGGTGAATATGTGGTGGTGAAGTATATACTAGTGCTATAGGAAATGGTGTTGGTCGAATAATTTTTTAAGCACTCCATATCATAATCCTCTCTCAAATAGTGGATCTTCAAGATATGAAATCCAATCAAACCAATCATTTTTTACTTCCCATATTTCTTTATCCTAGTGTGACTATGGTTGTCCTTCTCTTTCAAAATTTCAACAAATGTAGGAAAAATTAAAGAGGATGTTTGCTTCTCAGATAATTCACTCTTGTCATCGAAGCATTAGACTCCTTGTTTTGACCCCAAGAAGGAGAATGAAACCATGCAACCCATGTGGGTAAAACTCCTAGTGTTGTCCTTTGAACCATGGAATGACAAAACTCTTAAGCCTATAGGAGAAGCCATAGGCACCTTCAAGGCCATTAATAAAAGTAGTCTAATACGTATAATGAAAAATATTGTTTGTGTTTGTGTATAAATCAACCTAAAAGAGGGTCTAGGAAACAATGTTGAAATAATGGTTGGAAGATGGATATATTACCAAACATCAATGTATGAAAGGGGTTCCTTTTAGATTATATACATGTCTCTTGTTGATAATTAGGGAAAAGGATCAATATTATAAGGAAGCAAGGAAAACCCCAATTGTTTCTAAACATTTGTCTACTAAAGAGCATGAGCGAAAGTAAAGTGAGGTTGCTGTAAAAATATCTATGAAGAAGAAAATGAGTATGGACCTAAGCCATGTGGCATCCCCGACCACCTTTGTAGCGTTCCTAGCCACCTAGGCGGTCTTTTGAGGCGACGAGAGACTCATCCAAATGGACCAACTTGAATTTTCCTTCCTTTGATACAATTTGTTTGTGATTTCCCCTGACCAAATTGATCATCGGAGAACACTACACGAGATCAGGATTCCAAATTTTGCCTAATCAATCCAAATATGATTCCATAACTCCTTAACATATGCTTACGATAGATTAACACATTAATATCAGTTTATCGGATCCTTAATTAACAATTTAATTAATCCCAATGTTTATAAATTGCTCTGATGTTCAAATTTGTCAATCATGTCATTATGCCCATTATTTGGTTAATTAAATCCTTATTTACAATTAAGTATCCCCTTAATTACCATTAGAATAATTCCCGACATTTTCCTTGTCGATCTCGATCTCTACACGTCGATCCCAAATTTTCACTATGATGACTTTTCACTATGTCGATCCCGATATTGGGAGATGGGAGTCGGTATAACCAATTGCAACCATGCTCTATTCCAATGTTCAGATCTTGAATTTTCATGGTGTTGACTTTTCACTGTGTCGATTGACAATCAGAAATTGATAATCAGAGGCACGAAATTGTTCATCCACGAAATCATGACGACAAGCTGATCCCGACACTTCCGATCCTCATATTTCGTACAAGTTGAGATTCAAAATTCAAAACCTCAAACATGACCAACAATCCATCCTGACGTTCTGATCCCAACATTTCTATACAATCGAGAGTCGAAATTCGGAACCACCAACTTCTCAAACTCGTTGCCCCAATGTTTCAATCCCAACACTTTTGGTCCCAATATTTTTGTATAGTCGGGATTCGAAATTCAGAACCTCCACACTCGCCAAATTACCACCCCAACGTTCCAATCCCGATATTTCCATATAGTTGAGAGTTAAAACCTCCACATCCACCAACTTACCACCCCCAACGTTTCAATCCCGATATTTTGGTACAAATCAGGAGTCGAAAGTCAGAACTGTCAATTCCACTAATGCCCATACCGACGTCTCGATCTCAACATTGTGATCCTGATTTTTCCCAAATTCAGGAATCAAAAGTTGATGTTTCTAAACAACAACCCTGTCATTTGAGCTTTTGATTTCGACATCGGCACTTTGGCCTACCTTGATTGTTCAACACTTAGTCCATTTTTCTCCTTTCTTCTACAACTTTTACACTGTGATTTTGGCCATGGATGCTCTATGGAATTTTTATGATTTGATGTTCGACTTCTTTGCTTATACAGCCACGTAGTTGAGGTGGTTCGATCATTATCATTCCTTCAACTCAACGTCCATCACTTAGCCGATTTGATATCATAATTAGGGCACAAATGCATGTGATTTAAACGTTAATCATTGAACTATGTTTAACATGGATGAAGCGCGATTGTAAGCTTTCATTATTCTTGTTATGGCTTCACAAAATATAAAGAACGGGTTCACATGCCATCCAACATGCACAACCAGGATTTAAATGTTTTATTTATGCAATTTATGCAAACATAAGCATAGTAGGGCAAAGGCATCCATTCCATATGTCCCAATTCAATTGCATAGGGACACTCATCCCAACAATACAGATCCAAACCTTGAATGTGTCTAAGACTTATACAAGTACAATGAAACATACACAACATAATATATAAGGAAGCTACAAATCAAGTCATACAACAAAGGACTCATACTTCCTTGTCCATATTACACATTTACATAACTTCTAGGATTTTTGCAAGGTTATTAAATATACACAACAAACAATACAACTGATCTACAACACAATTCCATGCATAATCTAGTGTATTAATCACATCCTAGCATCAATAAATTCATGTATGAATGAGTTTATTCATTATATTCATAAACGCAATAACCCATACATATATGTATGTAACTCATATCAAGCAATGGACAGAGAACTTAATGAACAATTCAAGCTTTCATTTATATAATTCAACCATGAAGAAATATCCATCCATCACATAACCATTTTGGGCATTGGCAAACAAGAATACTTATCTTTTTTAATTGAAAACAGTCCAGGAAACTGACTATGTGGGTGCAATGTTCCACCCAACCGTAAGTATCTTCCCAACCTTTATTCTTTCAGCACTCATAGACCACCCTCGAGATAGGTTATGTTATCCATTAAGGAGTCTCTCGTGCTCACTCATAACACTGCACACCAAACCTAAAGCTAAACCAATACTTAGTTGGGTGTACCAATCCAACATACAAGTCAAAACCATAATTGTTAAACCAATGTGCTCATCCATGAAACTATGGCATCTCAATTTCAATCAGTATCGACAC
Source organism: Pseudotsuga menziesii (assembly GCA_001517045.1). Classification (NCBI taxonomy): domain Eukaryota; kingdom Viridiplantae; phylum Streptophyta; class Pinopsida; order Pinales; family Pinaceae; genus Pseudotsuga; species Pseudotsuga menziesii. The sequence goes on along the minus strand of LPNX011017348.1, from coordinate 248,185 downwards.
CCACTTCTCCTCCATACACAGTTGAAGAAGGGTCCCTTTGCTACTTCCTCAACCCCTCGGGCATTTCCTTCCCTCAATTCTATCTTGGGAAGGTATAGAAGGTCCAAACTATTGACCCAACAAAGAATTATGCATTCACAATCTACCTCCAATTCACAGCATCTCACGCATGGGGTTCTTTTCCTCCCTCCCTCCTACACGTAGAGCTCCCCTGTAAGAATTATGAATGACCCCCCTAATGAGGACAAGGATTTTTCCCTTTTCCAATGCAATGGATCAAAATTACAAGCACATGAATTTTTATTCCTGAACCAATCTGTGATTCCCTTCATGTGTGTTCATTGATTCAGGAGCTTCCTATGCAATCGACATTCCCAGCCTGGTTAAATTCCAATTAAGGAGGGTTTAATGGAGTGGTTCGTGACATTTATGGCATAGCATTTCTCAAAATGACATGTGGAAGCAAAGGGTTAAATCCCATAACCCCCTCACATCTCCCTAGTGGGTAACATAGCCCCATCATTCACATTTCCCCCGTAGCCATCCTTGGATATTTTTTATTAGAATTATAAATATTTACATGTCTTTACATCTCCCATGGCTTACTAGCACATGGTCTATCAACGTAATTTGTTTGCCTTCTCAAACAGGTTATTCACTAATAGGGACTTGGCCGTGAGCTCCACATTAGGAATTCATGCTAATACATTTACATCATTTAAATGATTTCATCTAATACATCACAAGGGTCAAAATGGGGTATTACAAGCCACAACCTAAAAACTGAATCAAGTCCAAAGCAAACACTTGGTGAGGCCAATCTAAAGTTAGATGAAGAATTCAATGGTAAGTTTCTTACTCATTCCTTCAATATCCTCAACATTCAATTTCGTGATTATTTGAATTCCTAGAAAAGGGATGCATGGGAGGGCACTCTAAATGCCTTAGTTGACGAAATTAAAACTTCTCCCTCTTCCTTAGTTCATAACACCTATGATTCATCCATTCTCTAGATTCTACCTGCCAATTTAAACACTCAACATCTCTTATGCATTGATCCCCTAAAGCTTGTTGAAAAACCCCCCCTTTTAAGGAAAAGAGATGCCATCTTAGATCCACAAATACATTTGAAGGGAAATGTGAGGGCATTGGAATTTATGGGGGATTAGGGAAACACTCAATCCTCATTCACTTAACCGAAGGTAGGAATTCCTTCTTATCAATTTCCCAAGAGAATGCAAAGAGAGAAAACCAAAGGAAAACACAATATCAATGTTGGGCCTTCTAGAGGGAGCATATTCCCTTTATTTGCTTCTAAATGATGATAATGTCCTTAAACATTAGGGGATTCAACTCACAACATAAAACAAAATCCCTAAAAACAATAGTTAGGATTTAAAATCAAAACATCATTTTTCTCCAAGAGACCATGATGGAACGGGATCAAATTCCCAAAAAGCCAAGTCTTTTTTGTGTTCATTACTTAACAACTCTTATGTTTATTCATTAAATTATATAGGTAAGTTAGGAAGGGTGGATACAAATTGGGATCAATCTTTCAACCTCCAAAACTAATACTTACTCAATCTTGGATTATGGACATAACTAATGTCACTAGAATTAGGGATAGCCTTTTTATATTTTAATATGTATTGTCCATATATTGATGGGAAAGTGCTATAATTTGAAGACATTTTTGGTATTATATTTCTCAGAAACAAGAATGTCATAATTGGAGGGGATTTAAATTTTGTTTTAAGATAAAGTTCCAATTGGATTGACCCTTTGGTATAATTTTACATGAAAAATTAGAATAGTTGATACTATGCAACCTAGGCCCCATTGATCTAACTCCTACTCAGAGAAATTTCAAAATAATAAAGGAACAAGTCTCTAATATATTCAATAGGTTCATGATATTAAAAGTTGTGATGCAATAAGAGGAAAAAATTAGGACATTAATTGGAGTTGGGGGCACCTAAATCCATGTTCCAACCTTCATTCAATTGGAAAAATATGTGTGTAAGTCTCCTGCTCCATTCAAATTAAATTCTCATGCATTGCAAGATAAGGAATTTTCAAGGATAATAAAGAGTGAGTGGAGGGATATGCAATGTTTCATTTTTTTTAATCTAATCTAAAAATGGTTAAGAATGAAACAATTGAGTGATCAAAATCAAACTACACTACCTTCTAAGAAGATATTACTAAAGTGGAAGAAAGGGTAGGTGGATTGTTGGGCAAGATCTCAACTGGAATATTTAATGAAGAAGAGAAAAATGAGTTAATGAACATTGAAGAAAAGAATAGAAACATGTTGAAGTGGGAGGAGGTCAAGGGGAGGTTTTAGAGCATAGATTGTTGGTTATCCAAGGGATGAAAATATCAAATTATTTTAGGACTATGGAAAAGGAGGAAAATGTTAGGATCAACTAATCCTCCCTTTACCCACATAGTCTATTTTTTCATTTTCCTAGCTTAGGAGTTATTTTTCACTTTACTAGAGTAAGGGCGGACATGCCCAAGAGTCATATACACTTTTGACTTTTGGTGCCATTGGTGCCAATGCCTACATTTTAGGAACCCTCTTTAAGTGCCACCAGTAGTCACCTTCAGTTGTCTATGGTAGGTAGTCAATCATGATCAGTTATGGTCTAATAATCACCAGTTAGTTCACTACTAGTCACCCTAGCACTAGTTTGCATGATTTAAGGGAGTTTGGCACCTTTTTCCACCTACCTCATCAGTTAACTGATTGTGAACTGAACTAATTATCCGCAGTTAAACTAGTGAGCTCTAGCTGTGATTATTTCCACACTGAGTTAGCTAATCAGTCAATTTGAGTTGGTGAATTCGAATCTTATCCACAGTATTCGAATTCTCCTTATTGTATGCCTATTGTATTACTGACATGTTAATGAAGATTGATGTAATGATATTATGTGCAATACTTGTCTAGTTTATGTGAAATTTTAGTCCTGAATTCGTTGTTCAACTTACAATGATTTGTCAATTCCATTGCATCCTTATTTTTCAGATAGATTTCAAATGTATGGTTCATGAAATTTAACATGGTATCAGATCCTATGTTTAGGCCAACAACAAACCTCCATGCTTGCACCAGAAGCAGTTGAGTTTCCACATCATTCCTAGAGTCATTTCCTTGCTCCCTCTGGGTTCTATCTAAAGAAGTCTATCCAGGAGTGATGGAATCAGAAAAAGTGCTCATGTTGAGGTGGAGAGGTTTGAACTCACAATGTTTGTGAATTGAATTTTTTTTTGCACTGATTTTTGCAGGTACATTCGTAGTTATTGAATAATTGTTGATAAGCATACAAGTGAAATGGAGAATTGAACTTCTCTATCACCCAAGATCCTTACACCCTTCAATTACATTGATTGGAGGACAAATATGCAGGTAACATTGCACAACAAAGGCTTGTATAGGATGAAAATATGCAAAGAAGTCGAACCCCAATAGTATGTTGAGAAATCCAAGTTTCTAAATAAGCTAGATGAAGCCTTCGGATTCATGTGCATCCACATCTCTAGGGATTTGTTGTTCCACCTTGAGGGACTCGAAACTCCGAAGGAAGTATGGGACCAGATCGAATCCTTTTTTAGCAAATAGGATGAGCTAAGAGGCCATATTTTGGAGAATGAGCTGCTTGCACTCCATACCAACAACTTCAAGACAATTCAATAGTTCTTCTCAAAATACAAAGCCGTAGTCTTGCAATGCAAGAAATGTGGGATTGAGAGGAAGGATAAGTAGCTTGTGCTCTTGATTATGAGCAAGCTTGGATCAGAATTTTAGTCTTTGTATCTACTTTCCCCTTTGGAAGTTTATCCATCCCAAATTGGAAAATTCCATCTCTATATGCATTTGTAGAATCATTCATCTAGGAGCAAGACAAATTGATTTAGATGGGAGTGCCCAATGCTTCCAAGAATCAGTCCTCTTAGTTGGAGACTTTGGTAATGTGCAAGAAAAAGGGAAGAAAAGAGGGAAAGAGAACAAGAATTTTGATTCGAATCCCAAGGACAAGCAGAACCCTTCCGATGGAGCCTCTGGTTCCAAGAATAACAAGAACAAAAAAATTGAGAAAGCTAAATGTTCCTAATACATAAGAGGATTTCATCCAGAGAGTCAGTGTATGAAGAAGACCATTGACTAGCTGTCTAATCTCCTTGAACAGAACAACATTTCCCTTCCTCAAGGTGCAAAGAAGTCTGAATTTGGAAATTAGAAAGAAGAACATGAGAGTTTCCACGCCTTGAAAGCAAGCTTCACTCGGACTAAGGCCTATTTGATTGATTTAGGAGCATCCAACCACATGGTTGCTTCCAAATAATCCTTCAACTCTATGGATCTCTTTGGAGGACCTAGCATCCATATGGGATATGATTCACAGATCCCAGCTGTCGGGAGAGGTTCCATGTCACATCCCCGACCCTTCCGACCGATGAAGAGGACGTGACCACCATGGCGTTAACCATTTGGGATACCAGCCCCATGAACATGTGAATTCATAAAAATTACTGAAACAGAATGCTGAAGGAAAATGCGTTGAAGTAGAACATGCACAAATGCAATTGTTTATCATACACAGCAGAAGCAACATTCCTTCATACAAGCATTCATTCGACATGTTCAACATAATAATTAACAGTAAATATGGTTGCAAAAGTAAAATGGAGAAGATCACTTATCTTTTGAAGAACTCGTTCCGCAACCAGCTATGTCGCTGCAACGTTCCACCCAACCATAGGCCAGCGTGCTCCTTAATCTCTCAACAACGCTGCCACCCCCGAGCTGGGCATGATTCTCCAAGGAATAAGGGAACAAGTAGGCTTACACATAGCCAAGGATACACTAAACATAGCCAAGCCAACACAGTTGGGTTTATCAGGCCATTAAGGAGTTGGGAAAGGCTAAATGCTAAGCTGGTGAGCTCATTACAGAGCCAGGAACACCTGCACCAAAACTAGCCTGGCTTCTAAGACACCCACACACACCCAACACAAGGAATCAATCCCTTCTCTGCTACACAGTCCCTCAGGCCCTGCATTCCCTTCCAGTGCTATTCAGGGGTGATGGAGAAGAAGGCCAACCCTCTAGCTCTGTCTATGTGGTTTCCAGCCACCAGGTTTATCAAGAAAACCAAGCCCCCATCCCTGTTCCTTACACAGTCCGAAAACCAACCATTGCACATATGCAATCAATCAGCTATTACTGCTTAAACAGGGGAAAACGACTTCAAACAGTCTGTAGCAGCCTCAAGGCATAGCAACAAACACGGTTCACAGCATGGGGAAAACAATAGTCCCAAAGCTTCTCAGTGAGCACAGCTCACAACAGGGGGGAAAAACAGTCCACCCTTGGGCAACGAAGTCACCAGTAAAACATACATAAACCATGCTGAGGAAGAGAAAACACAGACTTCCAAACTGTGCGTGAAATGAGCAGACTCCTGTCCCAAAATATGAAGAAGACCACAAAAATCACCAAGTAAGGGAGACCACAGCAACACAGCAAATCGTGGATGAAAACGCACAACTCCCAGCTCGTTGTGTGAGTCCAAAACAGAAGAATACCTGTGTGTGAGGACAGCGAACAAACAATGGTTCATGCGCGAAGATGAACATCTCCCAGCTTATACGTGGATGAACAGACTACATAGAGGATGCAAATTAGACGTGTGTGAGTGTTCAGCACAGGCGTGGAGAGGAGAATGTGTCCGCAGGAGTGAAACCAGGTAAATCCTGTGCGTGGAGGTGAACAGACAGTCGTGAGGCCTGTGTAGTGGAGAGTGCGTGAAGGTTTCTCTTTCCATTGTGAAGTCAAACGCTATGGTGGAGTGTGCGTGTAGGTGAGGACTGACAGTCCTACCACCCCACTCCCAAACACCATAACTGCCTCAACCACCAGCAGCCATTATTAATGAAAGTGGATGGAATAAAACAAGGCAAGAAGACACATGGGTATTTTCCCTCACTGGCCCAAGGTTTGACAATTTCCCCACCCCTATCCTTGTGAAAATCATGCCCCTTTCTCATTTTAGTTGCCGCGATCGTAGCTGGTTGGGTTTATTTAATTAAAGATGCATATTTACATGATGGCGAACTTAATATATGCCGCATGCCTCGATACACCATCGGTGACAAATTTAAATCCAAAACATAGCATAACCGATCAATGGTGGGGCCTTGGCCTTTAGCTCTGCACCATGATCATTTACAATATATACATCATGTACTTCTAATGCAACGGGATCAAAACCGGGGCATTACATTCCCCTCCCCCTTCAATAGCACTATCCTCAGTGATTTACAAAATTGAACAAAAATGGATTTGCCAGTCGCATGGCATCCTCCAACTCCCATGTAGCCTCTTCAGGTCCATAGTGCTCCCATTGCACCTTTACCTAACCTATGGATCGGTTCCGGAGCATTGTGACCTTCCTATTGAGGATGCGCATTGGCTCGATTCGGAACTCTCCCTCGGGTTCCATCTGAATCGCATCCCAATTTATCACATGGTTAGGATCATGTACATATCTCTTAGGCAAAGAAACATGAAAAACATTATGAGCTCTAGTGCTAGCAGGCAATGCAAGTCTATATGCAACTGGACCTATTCTTTCAAGCACTTCAAACAGCCCACAATATCTTGGTGACAACTTGGCACAACTTCCAAGCTTCAAGGAACTCTTCCTTGCCCTCACTCTGAGGTAAACATGATCCCCAACACTGAACTCCCTATTCACCCTATGCTTATCTGCATAGCTTTTCTGTTTGTCTTGTGCTGCTTTCAGATTCTGCCTGATCTTTACAACCTCTTGCCTTAGGCAATCCATGAAATTTGAAAATCTCCTTCATGAAGATCCTTGCAATGTCATCAGTTTGATGCATAGACTTAACCGATATAAAATGTGTTGCCTTTGTCAACTTGTCCACCACAACCATGATGGAATCATGTTGTCTCCAAGTCATCGGCAATCCTGTGATAAAATCCATGGAAATAACTTCCCATTTCCATTCTGGAACTGGCAAAGGTTGCAACAAACTTGCTGGATGTTGATGTTCAACCTTTACCTGTTGACATTTCATGCACCTTGAAATGTACTCAGCCATATCCTTTTTCATTCCTGGCCAAAAGTACTGCTTTCTAGCTGTAGCAATTGTCTTCTGATATCCTGGGTGACCAGAATAAGGAGCTTGATGGATTTCATCCATAACAACTCTCCTCAAAGCTGCTACATCTGGAATATAAATCCTACCTTTATAAGTGAGAAGTCCATCTCCTTCCAATTTATATCCCTCATACCTCTTCTCAAGACTTTGTTGCTGCAATTTGTCTTTCACCTGCTCATACAATCCATCTCTAGTAGCATGTCTAACAATCTGCTGCCTCAAATCTGATTGGCAAATACTAAGAGATGACACATGCATTTCATGCATCTTCCTGCTAAGTGCATCAACTACCTTATTCTCTTTCCCTTTCATGTGCTTGATTTCAAAATCAAACTCACATAAAAACTCTAGCCATCTTGCTTGCCTAACATTCAGTGTAGGCCGATCAAACAAATATTTCAATCCACAATAATCAGTTCTGAGCTCAAATATTCTACCCATCAAGTAATGTCTCCACATCTTGAGAGCATGTACTATGGCTGCAAGCTCTAGATCATGAGTGGCATAATTCTTCTCATGCTCCTTAAGCTTTCTTGACTCATAACATATAACGTGGTTGTCCTGCATAAGGACTCCTCCAAGCCCTTGTCCGCATGCGTCGGTACACACCACAAAATATTTCTCTGGATCTGCAACTTTCAATACTGGTGCACTGGTGAGAAGATTCTTCAACTGCCGGAAGCTTTCTTCACACCTCGATGTCCATTCGAACTTCATCCCCTTATTTTGCAAAGAAGTGATGGCATGTGCTACCTTGGAGAATCCCTCAATGAATCTCCTATAGTATCCTGCAAGTCCCATAAAAGATCTTACATCTGTCACATTTCTTGGAGTAGGCCAATTCATAATGGCTTCAATCTTTTTAGGGTCCATAGATATACCCTCTTCTGAGATAATGTGACCCAAATACTGAATTCTATCTCTATAGAAGTCACACTTGCTCAGTTTTGCATACAGCTGATGCTCCCTGAGCATTTTCAATGTCAATCTCAAATGCTCTTCGTGTTCTTTCTCATTCTTAGAATAAACAAGAATGTCATCAAGGAAAACAAGAACAAACTTGTCCAAATATCTGCTGAAGACACTATTTATAAGGTACATAAATGTAGCTGGTGCATTTGTGAGACCAAATGGTACCACTACAAACTCATAATGCCCATACCTTGTCCTGAAAGTTGTCTTATGAATGTCTTCATCCTTGATCCTCACCTGATGGTAACCAGACCTCAAGTCAATCTTGGAAAATACCTTTGCTCCTCTCATTTGATCAAAGAGGTCATCAATCCTAGGCAAAGGATATTTATTCTTTATAGTAACCTTGTTCAATTGTCTGTAATCAATACATAACCTGAGTGTACCATCTTTCTTCTTTACAAATAGAACCGGTGCTCCCCAAGGAGACACACTCGGTCGGATATATTTCTTGTCCAACAACTCTTGCAATTGCATCTTCAATTCTAGCATCTCCAGTGTACTCATCCTGTAGGGTGCCTTGGACACTGGTGCTACTCCTGGCACAAGTTCAATAGTGAAATCGATGTCCCTCTTTGGAGGAAGCCCTGGAATCTCATCAGGAAACACATCCCTGAATTCCTGTAACACCTGATAGTCCTCCAACCTAGGAGTTTCATCTCTCGTTTCCTCCAAAATCTAAGCTGCATACAACTGGCAACCCTTCCTACAGAACTTCTTTAATTGCATTGTTGAAACCTGCCTCACTGAAATTACCTTTGGAATACCTTTCACAACTACTAGGTTTCCTTCTTCATGCATGCATTCGAAAGTCTTATTGTAACAGTCAAGCTTCACTCTGTGAACTTCTAACCAATCCATTCCAATGAGAACATCATAGGAACCAAGTGGTAGAACATTCAGATCTACACGAGTGACCAATCCATCCATGATCAATGGACACTTCTCTACCACTTCACTGACCTTTCTCTTAGTTCTGGTGGCTAGCTGAACTAACCAAGACTTCCTATGCTTTACCTTCTTAAAAGCACAAATATCCACTACTCTCGAAGTAATGTAACTGTGAGTAGAACCAGGGTCAATCAAAATAGAAACAGATTGCTCAACTCTTACCTGCTACCTCAACCACAGTTGACTGGCGGTCTGCTTGACGGTCCTCCAGTGTTGCATAAATCCTAGGTACTTCTCGTGCTACTTGACCCATTGTTTCTACTCCTTGAATGTTATAAGCTGGCCTTGCACTCTCATTCTCGAGTGGACAATTCCTGCGCATGTGGGGTCCTCCACATTTCCAACATTGAAGTGGACCTCTATTCTGCTGTGGATCCTTAGGATTTTCTCCTGTCACTCCAACTGGTTTACTTGCAGCTTGAGATGGCTACTTCTGCTGATTCTTGAAGCTAGAAGGTTTGAAACCTTTCTTTCTTTGGTCAAACTTCTCATTCTTCTTGTCCTTCCATACCTTATGGTAATCAAGCTTACCTCTGCTTTGCTCATAACAATACTTAGCCTTCCTTATTGCTTCTTCAAGAGTTCTAGGTTCATAAAACTCAATTCTGTCTTTGTAAGACTAAGGTAATCCACTCAAAAAGCATTGGACCTTCACTTTTTCATCTCTGATGTACCGGACATACCTCAATAGCTCCAAAAAATTATTAGCATACTCTTCCATGGTCTGCTGTCCCAATCTCAGCTCATTGAACTCCTTAATCTTGTCATCATAATACCTATCAGAGAGGTATTTCTGCTTGAAATACTTCTTGAACTGTTTCCACTTAAGTCTCCTTTCACTGATCCTCTTTACTTGGTTGAAGTGTTCCCACCAAATGGATGCTCTTCCATTCAGATTGAATATGGCAACTCTTGCCTTCATGTTCCCTGAATAATCATGCACTTGAAAGTACTTCTTTATCCTAAGAAGCCAAGCTTCAGCCTCTTGTCCAGTCTTTATCTCACCATCAAATGTAGGAGGTTTAGCTTTCTTAAATTCATCACGAGAGCGATCCCTATGGTGTCTCTTTCTTTTTCTTTTATGAGAAGAGGAGCTTGAATCCTCGCTGGATTCTTCAGAATCGGATGATCCACTAGAAGTCCTTCTCCTTCTCCTAGTACTGCTCTTACTGCCTTCTGGTCTTGTTGTACCTCATCCAGAATCTATCTTTCTATGTAAGTCTGTCAAACTCTACAACATAGCAGCATTCAACTGATGCTGCTCTTCTTGGGCTTTGATCAAGCTTCTCATGGTGGCTGCAACATCTGACGGTGTCTCTTGGAATCTCCTTCCATTAGACTCTATTTCATCGTTTCTATTACGGATATTTTCTCCCATGGCATCTTTTTCTTGCTCATGAGAATCCCAAGCATCATACCCATCATGGGTTCTCATGACTGAACCACCACTTACTTACCAAACTGCAATACCTGGAATACTTCCCTGGAAGGTGACTATGACTCTGCAAACGTGTTAATAACACAATTGTTAGATGTATAACATTGATATAAATCATAATCACTTACCTTCTCCTAGAATAATCCTAAAATTACAAGTTTTTCCAAACATAGAATTTTCTTCCTCAAGAACGTCTATCTGAGGGGGACGACGGGGGTCAAGGGGGCTTGCTCGGGTCGAGGGCAGTGCCCTCTTTTTTTTTTTGTAAATCATTGGTTTTCGTGCAATCTGGCGCATAAGATCGCTGCATCTTTTCTCCTTTTCAGCCCATGAAAATCCACTGAAAAATAGCTCAAAATCCCACGAAAAAACTCAAATTTTCCCTGTGCAGAATCGGCTCTCATTTCCACAAATCTTCCGCAGAATCGGCTCTCGAAACAACTAACCGTTCCGCAGAATCGGCTCCCGAAACAACTAATCGTTCCGCAGAATCAGCTCCCGAAACCACTAATCGTTCCGCAGAATTGGCTCCCAAAACCACTAATTGTTTTGACGTTTCGGTGGTCTCTCTCGTCGAAAAAATTAGCGCTTTGGACTTCTGCAACGGCGGCAGATGAACCACTTTCTTCTTCCAATTGGTGGCCCAATCTGCTAAGTCATAATGTGATAGGCATCGGCAGTCTTTCTCGTCGGAAGACTTAGTGCTTTTCACTTTCGCAACGGCGACACATGAACCACTTTCTTCTTTCGATTGGCGGCCCAATATGCTAAGTCATAACATGATCGGCATCGGCAATCTTTCTCATTGGAAGACTTAGTGCTTTTCGCTTCTGCAACGGCGGCACACGAACCACTTTCTTCTTCCAACTGGCGGCCCAATCTGCTAAGTCATAACGTGATCGGCATCAGCAGTCTTTCTCGTCGGAAGACTTAGTGCTTTTTGCTTCCGCAATGGCGGCACACGAACCACTTTCTTCTTCCGATTGGCAGCCAAATTTGCTAAGTCATAATGTGATCGACATCGGCAGTCTTTCTCGTCAGAAGACTTAGTGCTTTTCGCTTCCGCAACGGTGGCTCGCGAATCGTTAACTTCCTCCGCCAGTCAACGATTTTTGCCCTAGAAAAATTTCAAACTTCTTGACGGCGTCGGCGATCGGATGACTTTTTCGTCGGGTGCGTAGTTGCTTCGCCATCCGCAACGGCGAACGCTCGATCTACTAAATTCTTCTGACGAACTTCAAACTCTTAGGCGATTTTCCTTTCCACGGTCCTCCATCGGGTGCGCTTCCCTCTAACTCTTCTGCAACGGCGGAATTCTGCTCCACTAACTCTTCTGCTACGTCAGAAGTCAATTCCACTAAGCGTTCTGATGAACACTTAGACAAATTTTCTAAAATTTTTACAGTCATTCATATTATGACTTCTGCTGGGCAGAATGAAATACAACCTCTGTCACTGCGTCCTTCATGGCTCATTCAGGCCCATGCTTGCAACATGAGCTCTGATACCACTAACTCTCACGTCCCCGACCCTTCCGACCGGCGAAGAGGACGCGACCACCATGGCGTTAACCATCCGGGCTACCAGCCCCATGAACATGTGAATTCATAAAAATTACTGAAACAGAATGCTGAAGGAAAATGTGTTGAAGTAGAACATGCACAAATGCAATTGTTTATCATACACAGCGGAAGCAGCATTCCTTCATACAAGCATTCATTCAACATGTTCAACATAATAATTAACAGTAAATATGGTTGCAGAAGTAAAATGGACAAGATCACTTATCTTATGAAGAACTCATTCCGCAACCAGCTACGTCGCTGCAACGTTCCACCCAACCATAGGCCAGCATGCTCCTTAATCTCTCAGCAACGCTGCCACCCCCAAGCTGGGCATGATTCTCCAAGGAATAAGGGAACAAGCAGGCTTACACATAGCCAAGGATACACTAAACACAACCAAGCCAACACAGTTGGGTTTATCAGGCCATTAAGGAGTTGGGAAAGGCTAAATGCTAAGCTGGTGAGCTCATTACAGAGCCAGGAACACCTACACCAAAAATAGCCTGGCTTCTAAGACACCCACACACACCCAACACAAGGAATCAGTACCTTCTCTGCTACACAGTCCCTCAGGCCCTGCATTCCCTTCCAATGCTATTCAGGGGTGATGGAGAAGAAGGCCATCCCTCTAGCTCTGTCTGTGTGGTTTCCAGCCACCAGGTTTATCAAGCAAACCGAGCCCCCATCCCTGCTCCTTACACAGTCCGAAGACCAACCATTGCACGTATGCAATCAATCAGCTATTACTGCTTAAACAGGGGAAAATGACTTCAAACAGTCTGTAGCAGCCTCAAGGCATAACAACAAACGCGGTTCACAGCATGGGGAAAACAACAGTCCCAAAGCTTCTCAGTGAGCACAGCTCACAATAGGGGAAAAAAATAGTCCACCCTTGGGCAACGAAGTCACCAGTAAAACATACATAAACCATGCTGAGGAAGAGAAAACACAGACTTCCAAACTGTGCGTGAAATGAGCAAACTCCCGTCCCAAAATATGAAGAAGACCACAAAAATCACCACGTAAGGGAGACCATAGCAACACAGCAAATCGTGGATGAAAACGCACAACTCCCAGCTCATTGTGTGAGTCCAAAACAGAAGAATACCTGTGCATGAGGACAGCGAACAGACAATGGTTCATGCGCGAAGATGAACAGCTCCCAGCTTGTGCGTGGATGAACAGACTATAGAGAGGACGCGAATTAGACGTGCGTGAGTGTTCAGCACAGGCGTGGAGAGGAGAATGTGTCCACGGGAGTGAAACCAGGTAAATCCTGTGCGTGGAGGTGAACAGACAATCATGAGGCCTGCGTAGTGGAGAGTGCATGAAGGTTTCTCTTGCCATTGTGAAGTCAAATGCTGTGGTGGAGTGTGCGTGTAGGTGAGGACTGACAGTCCTGCCACCCCACTCCCAAAGACCATAACCGCCTCAACCACCAGCAGCCATTCTTAATGAAAGTGGATGGAATAAAACAAGGGAAGAAGACACATGGGTATTTTCCCTCATTGGCCCAAGGTTTGACAATTTCCCCACCCCTATCCTTGTGAAAATCATGCCCCTTTCTCATTTTAGTTGCCGTGATCGTAGCTGGTCGGGTTTATTTAATTAAAGATGCATATTTACATGATGGCGAACTTAATATATGCTGCATGCCCCGATACACCATCGATGACAAATTTAAATCCAAAACATAGCATAACCGATCAATGGTGGGGCCTTGGCCTTTAGCTCCGCACCATGATCATTTACAATAAATACATCATGTACTTCTAATGCAACGGGGTCAAAACCGGGGCATTACATTCCATTAAAATCAAGCATGGAGATTTCCAAAATGTGCTCTATCTCTATTGCAACAAACATGTTGTTTTTATATCAGATGACACATTCTGGCTCACCAAAGTGAGTAGTATTTGGTCCTGACTCGGTGGAGATCTCAGATATCTCAACTGGGAATATCATTGTGAAGGGTGTTGCAATCCATGCCTCCGAGGCATATGCATTCTCACGCTTTCTGCCATTCTCAAATCCAGTACAATCTCAGCTACCATTCAAAGCAGAAGAAGGTATAAAAGGCTCATTTATTTCCATTTCCAGATAAAGATGTATTGTCTAATGTTTCAAATTCAAAAGATGAGGAACAATATCAGCATGATCTTGTTATTGAGATTGAACCTCAAAAATATCTAGATCCAGATCCAGCATCTATTCCAAATCATAAGCCTAAATGGGCCCAAAATCTCATTAAAGTAGTTGGGAATGTTGTTGGGGATCCAAATGACAAAAGAAGAACAAGGTATCTGTATCAGAATGGAAATGTTGCACCCTCCCATATAGTTCCACTTCTACCATAGAGGTGTTTCATGATGATGGGATCGTATCCTCTATAATTCAAAGAGGCTTGCCATGATCCAAGATGGAAGGCAGTTATGGATTAGGAATTTGATTCACCAGAGGACAACAAAACCTAAGAGCTTGTTTCCTTGCCTCCTCGGAGGAAGTTAGTACATTGAAAATGGGTCTACAATACCAAGCTGGCATCTGATGGAACCACAACCAAGTACAAGGCTCGGTTGGTGGAAAAAGGATACTCACAAGTCCATGGGCTAGGATACAATGAGCATTTGCTACATTAGTAAGAATGGACTCCATTAGACTAGTCTTGACAGTTTCATCTTCAAATAGGTGGGAGGTACATCGCATGGATGTGAAGAGTGCCTTCCTCCATGCAGACCTGAAAGAGAGATGTTATATGATGGTAAGGACTGATCAACAATTCGGATCACTGAAGAACAAATTGGATCATGTCACTCTTCCTCCAGAAAGAAGAGACAAAGGCAACATTCCTTCTCTCATCTATCATCAGATTGGAAGAAGATGGAAAATTTCACATGCACAACCCTAAGAAGCTAGTGCACACAAGAACAACATTTTGCGTTACTGCTCCATAGAGTTGTAAATTGCGGAAATTTTTTCACAATTTTTTGCTCAAGAATAATTTTTTTCTCTTAACTATGGAAGCTTTTCCCTGATTTCCTACTTATTTTCATGGGGGGTTTCCCATGAGGTTTTCCCCATTTTAATTGTTCAATTAAGCAGTATTTTATTTCATTTAGATTGTATGGGTGACTATTGGCCTAGTTGTGAGGGCCCAAGTTGTCCAAAGTTAGGATTAAGGGGGGGTGTTAGGATTAATTAATCCCCCCTTTAACCACAATATAGTTTATTTGTTCATTTTCCTAGCTTAGGAGGTATTTTTCACTTTACTAGAGTAAGGGGGGACATGCCCAAGAGTCATATACACTTTTGAGTTTTGGTGCCATTGGCGCCAATCCCTACATTTTAGGAACACTCTCGAAGTGCCACAAGAAATCAACTTCAGTTGTCTTTGGTAGGTAGTCAGTCATGATCAGTTATGCTCTGATAACCACCAGTTAGTTCATTGCCAGTCACCCTAACACTAGTTTGCATTATTTAAGGGAGTGTGACACATTTTTCCACCTACCTCATTAGTTAACTAATTGTGAACTGAATTAGTTATCCAAAGTTAAACTAGTGAGCTGTAGCTATGATTATTTCCACACTGATTTAGCTAATCAGCCAGTTTGAGTTGGTGAATTCAGATCTTATCCACAGCATTCGAATTCTCCTTATTGTATGACTATTTTATTACTGACATGTTAATGAAGATTGATGTAATGATATTTTGTGCAATACTTGTCTGATTTATGTGAAATTTCTGTCATGAATCTGTTGTTCAGTTTACATTGATTCGTCAATTCCACTGCATTGTTCTTTTTAGATAGCTTTCATTCTGGATTGTAGATCTATGGTTCATGAAATTAATAGAAAAGGCCAAAACTAAATTTGGGAGATTCCAAAGTTTGATGGATGTAAATCCTTATCCTTCAAATAAATATTAGATTTAGGGGTTAGGCTCTTTGGCCATCTTTACAAAGATCCCGAGAGATCCAACATTAAAGAAGATATCAAGCTATCTAAATAAGTTTACCATGACGAAAATGGAGAGTTGAAGGCAAAAGAATCTAAATATTAGCTTAAAGAAGTAATATTCTCCTTTCAAAGGGATAAGACCCAGCACAGGCTTTGATGGGTCGTCAAATGATTTTTTTTAAGGTTTCTATGAATGGATAGAAGATGGCATCCTTATTGTGGTGAAGGAATCTAGAAAATCATTTAAAGTGTTGGAATCCCTAAACTCCACCTTGCTATCCCTAATACCAAAAATTAAAATGCCAATTTCATTTGATGAGTTTAGACCCATATCTCTATTCAATTGAATATGGAAAATCATTTCTAAAATTATTAGTCCAAGGTCAAAATCAATGCTCTCAGATGTTATATCTTTGGAGTTGTTTGGATTCTCAGTGCGTAGACAGATACATGATGCAGTTGGTATTACACAAGAGGATTTAGACTCAAGAAAGACCAAGATAAGATCCCCTCTATGTCTATAAAACAATGCTTTCTCAAAGGCCTGTGATAAGATAAATTAGTTTTTATTTCAGACTTACTTTTATGAACGTGAGATTTAGAATTCCTTTCATTAATTGGATTGAAGGATGTTTAGAATCATAATCTTTTGAAATTTTTATCAATGGCTTAGCTCGTAATATTTTGAAGCCTACTAGATAGGTTTGGCATGTATACCCCCTATCTCCCCTATTATTTGTGTTGGTCATTGAATCCCATAAAATAAATGGAAAAATAAAAGGAAGTTGGAAGAGCACTATAAATGTTTCATCTTTATTTATGTACTCTCTTTTGGGTGGGGTCTATCAAAGAGGTAGGAACCTATAAGAGGCCCTTGGTATCTATAATATAACATCTAGAATGGAAGTCAACATTATCGAATCATGCATCTCTTTCTTTGGACAATGACAATTAATTGAGTGAAGTTAGCAAGAGCCTTCCCTTTCAAGTTCTAGAATTCGATAAAAGATTGGTTTAATGGAAGTAGAGAAATGAGTAGTAGGGTGGTTCAATTACTAACTATTTAAAGGTGTAATTTTAACACTAATTAAATTATTTCTTGGAGCCACTCTAGCCTATTGGCACACGTCATAGTGGGTATAATGGAAAAGATTTGAAGGAAAAGTTTTAATTTTCTCTATAAGGGAAAATGAGAAAAGGGGAGTCCACTAGTAAAATGGTAGAGATTGGAATTTAGCAATGGGAGGATGGGGTCTCAAAAACGTCCACTGCTTTGGAAAGGCCCTTATATCTATAAGCATATGGAGATTGCTCAAAACATGTGGGTTGTGGTTGAATGTTATACTCTCCAATTATTTATGTCATGATCAACATGGATAAATGGATCAAACATAGCACCAATCCTATGCAAATTCCTCCATGATATGGAAAGACATAATATTATCATTTCCCGTGGTGGGAAATTGTCTAACCTATAAGGTAGGGATTGCAATAGTGTTCGAGTTAAAATTGATCCCTAGGTTGGAAGTGATGGAAATCAGGGAAAATTTTAAGGATCCATAATTTTCTTAAAGTGTGGAAACCTTGACAAATCTTACTAAATCTTAAATTTCCAACCATAAAATGCTTGGTGATATTTTTGTATAAATATTTAAATTTCTAAAGTTTTTATATAATTTCTGGACAATTTGATAATGTTTAGAGTAAAATATTTTTATCCTATAGAATTTGAGTGGAATTATTTTAGAAAAAAATAGAAATTAGTAAGTCATTGTTTTAAGTAAAAAAATTAAAATCAACCCATAAGCTATATATTCTATTCCTTATTTTCTTGGATGAAAATTATACATTGAATGATCACCTAATTGACAAGTCAAGTCAAGTCAACTAGGAATACTACCCTTCATAGATGTTCCATTATTCTTTTAGTTTTATATGATACAAAAATAATGTAGGTATAAAAGACAAAAGAGGTGCATTGTAAATTTCAATAGGTGTAAAAGATAAGAGTAGTATGGTGTTCATTTAAAAAATTTACGGTTTTTTAATCCCCATTAGCCCAGGAACGATTGTTTGTGGTCTTATAATGTTTCGTAGCATAAATTCAAAAGAGGCAATTACAATATTTACAATCAATTTTTGTCTCTGATCTGACCTGTAACGACTCAAACTTAGACATTAACAAATCCTATCCTTTAACATACAGGATGAAAACAAGAAATTATAAATATTAATTGACAAAAATCATTTCCATTTATTATGTCCTCGACGAGGGGATATATATAAATCCTTCACCCTTTATTAATTTGTTTATAGAATCTATAAAAATTTCCTTTCTCTATAGTTGTGGGTGGTCTGTGTATAGTTTAAAAAATTATTTATATAAAAATTTTAAATAATGCCAACTTGTTAAGTTTTGATTGGACTAAATTGATGACGTCTATCTCGAAAATTCCTTCCCACATTGATGGCAGAGCATGCATCATCCATTATTAATGCTTGGCAATGGACAATGTGATTGCTTTCATTAGTCGTAATTTTGTTTTCCTTCAATAGTTAAACATTGTAAAACAATTTTGTATTTAATGCATTTTTTATAAAACTTATTTATATGTCATTCTATTGGATGCATCCTTCTAAGAATTTTCTTCCCAGGAGAGGGCGGAGAGCCTATGTCATCAAACATTCAATGCAAGCTACCAACGATGTAGGTTTCTAGACATTTCCCATCAGCACGGAGTCCCAAACTTTTAGCCTAATTTGTTTAATTTTTAAATTGTGTATATATATTTTTATATAAGGCTTCTATTTCAAACTTGTTTTTTAAATTTTAAAACATCACAAAAATTAATCCATCTAAATCCAAATCTTTCTCTCCATCCAAATACAATCCCAATGTTTGGATCAGACCTAGAAGGGGTCCTCATTTCCTGAATTAATAGTCATTGAACTATTATAATGTAAATAAACCTATGTTTAAATGTGATTTTAAATGGGTGATAAGTCATTTAGGTGAGTTACTAGGTGAATGAATGAATGATAGAGTCAAATGTAACAAATCCCTCATCTAATGGCAACGAGTCATAGGATAGGCTTAACAGTTTGCCTTAATTAGAATTAGTTAGCATATTGTTGAGTGTATTGAGGATTTGAACCCAAATTGGTTCATGACTCCTGTTGTATATATTCTGTAAGCCTTCAAGGCAATAGTAGGGTAGCCAAACAATGTAAATCTAGCTAGAAGTGGCCAATCAGGGAGAAATCAGTCCAAGGAAAGACAGTTGGTTGGGTTGTACCAGACCTAAGAGGAGTAGAACGCAAGTTCTAAGTTAATTGTGAATGTATAGATTCCATATATTGAGCAAAGGAAATCCTATTTTGGCATATCCCTATGTAATTGCAACTCTATCTGAGTGTATGATTTTATGAGTTGAATGCTTAATTAACCTTTGTTAATGGTTGATAGATCTGTGTGTGTCGTATTCTGAATTTAGGGATTTTGAGAGTGGAAGGTTATAGAGATTTTTTTATGGATCTCTATGTGTGAAACACATGAATAAATCCTATGTCATCGATCACTAAGAGGATCAATGATCCTTTGTAAACATTCTGCAGAAGTGAAGTTCAAAATTGAACGAGGACAACCTCAATGAATTTGGACAGAGATCGATTGATCGATTCTCTGATCAATTAGCATAGAGTTGAAGAGATCATAATTAGGATTGGACGATCTAGATTAAAGGAGAAAAGATGGATCGACGATGGGGAAAATATTCGCGAAGTGAACGTGCATGAGAGATAAGTGATCCGCAAAGTTAAGGTGAAGTTCTGTATTTGATAAGAGATCAACGGCCAGGAAACATTCCGCAAGAGATCGACGGTTCTCGGGAATTGCGAGAAGAGACTTGCGGAAGGAAATTTGTGAAAGCCCATTTTTGGGAAAAGTGGGAAGGTGGATCAGCAATCCGCAATCTGCAATCTGATTGTGGAAAGGACCGTTGCAGCCACATGATTGCGGAAGCTAGTTTTTGGAAAATTGGGAACTGCATACCCATAACCCACAATCCACAATTGCGAAAAGAATCTTGTGGAAAGGAAATTGCGGGAAGAAAGAGAATTGTGGAAAAGTTGTTGCAGAAACTCAATTGCAGAAATTGAGAATTGGAAAGCTAGTTTGTAGAATAGAGTTTGTGAAACAGGAGTTGCAGACCAAGTTGGTTGAGGCTGATTCAGACACGCAGAAGAAATATTTGGCCAAGAAGCCAAATTTAGAGCAAACTAAATCTTGGTGAAAGCAGTTGGGATATGGCGTTTTGGGGTTCCCTCCTGGATTAAGTCAAGTCAACTAGGAATACTACCCTTCATAGATGTTCTATTATTCTTTTAGTTTTATATGATAAAAGATAATGTAGGGATAAAAAAGAAAAGAGGTGCGTTGTAAATTTCAATAGGTGGAAAGATAAGAGAAGTATGTTGTGCATTTAAAATATTTATGGTTTTTAAATCCACATTAGCCCAGGAACGATTAGTTGTGGTCTTATGATGTTTCGTAGAATAAATTCAAAAGAGGCAATTACAATATTTGCAATCAATTTTTGTCTCCGATCTGACCTGTAACAACTCAAACTTAGACATTAGCAAATCCTATCCTTTAACATAAAGGATAAAAACAAGAAATTATGAATATCCATTGACAAGAATCATTTCCATTTAATATGTTCCCGACAAGGGGATATATATAAATTGTTCACCCCTTATTAATTTGTTCATAGAGTCTATAAATTTTTCCTTTCTCTATAGTTGTGGGTGGTCTGCGTATAGTTTAAAAAAATTAATTATATGAATTTTTTAAATAAGGTTACCTTGTTAAGTTTTGATTGGACTAAATTGATGGCATCTATCCCAAAAATGCCTTCTCATTTTGACGATGGAGCATGAGTCATCCATTATTAATGTTTGACAATTGACAATGTGATTACTTTCATTAGTACAAGTAATTTGTTTTCCTTCAGTAGTTAAACATTGTAAAACAATTTCATAATTAATGCATTTTTTATAAAAACTTATTTATATGTCATTTTATTGGATGCATCCTCTTTGGAATTTGCTTCCCAGGACCCTATGTCATCAAACATTAAATGCAAGATACCAACGCTGTAGGTTTCTAGACATTTCCCACCGGCACAGAGTCCCAAACTTTCAGCCTAATTTGTTTAATTTTTAAATTGTGTATATATATATATCTATATAAGGATTATATTTCAAACTTGTTTTTTAAATTTTAAAACATCACAAAAATTAAAATGATATATTAAAATTTAACTATAGAATTGAATTTTTTTAAATTTATAATTATAAATAAAATCTATTTTATTATCATATAATTAGTTCTACATGTGAAATGAATGATATATTACTAGCATTTGCACTAAAAGGTGCAAAGGAACGCCGAGAGGATCAACATATGGAAAGTGAGAAACAAGCATGACCATATCCAAGAAGACTAGTTAACAACCTTTTGAAAAATACATATTTAGTGAAGAGTGAATATTTAGTGACACTCTCCCTCTCTGGGCAAAAGATAATAGAAACCTAAAAGTTGAAAATTCCCTTCAAAAATGGACATGCTCATCTACATAAAATATGGAGGTCAAAGGAATATTGCCAAATCTTTGTATTCTGGAATAACAATTTGGTAACATTAGGCACAAAGTATAAAATGTACGCCTATCTATGCATAAATATATTCCTACAAACCATATTTAAGTGGATAACAGTCCTACTGAGTAACCATCCTAGAAACCATATTTAAATGGGCATTGACATTTTCACAATCTAAAACAAAACACGTAATGTCAAAACCTTTTGGATTTAGAAATCCTACTAACTCCATTGGGTTTATATGACAAAACTCGAGTTCATTTTTTGGGGAAGATTTCCATCAACTTTTTAATTTATGCATTGGAAATATGTTCAAAAACTTGTTTGACAAAACAAAACTGTCATATTTTGCAGTGGCTCTCCAACTATAATATAAGGCCATGTGCAATAATAAATGCGTTGGAATATATTTGTGAAGAAGGTGCAATGGGACGCCAAAAGGAAAAAGAATGGGAAATAAAGTAGATGTGACGAAGTGAAAAAGAAGTTCTGATTGAATTGGATAAATGCATTCCCGTCATTGAAAAATGCAAGACATAGCTAGAATATTCAATTCTTTACTCCATTTGGCTAATGCAAGTGCAACGTAGACACATTCACGATTCTTTCCAGTAATCAAGAAAATATACGATTACGGGGTGGTAACCTTCATTCTCAACTTCAATATTATAGCAATCTCTAATTATTGCATTGAAACCCATTTTAAAATGTCACATCAAAGGATATCTACGATAGTGAAAGGGTGTGCACTTAGTTTCCTCAATGTGTTCCTTCCTCTAATATGGGCCAGAGATGATCTTCACAATTCGGTTATACATAGCCTGGAAGGAATTTTGGAAAAGCAACATATATTAGTCGACATTTTGTAAAGTCCAAATTTACATAACAAAATTTATTTGTGTTTTAGTAGAATACATCACATTGTTTTGTTCTTTCCTCCTTTAGAAGTCATCGTTCATGTGTGTTGTTAGATCATCTTTCTTCCGTATTCGCAATATCGTCAAATCTTCAGTGAGATTCTTTTAAATCCCAATATTGCAACATGTGTATGGTATAGGGAGTTGAGTGTCAACACGACGCAAATTTGTACTTGGTTGACTATTGCAATATATCCTCAAGCATATCCAAAGGTTATACACTGCGGTTCGCAAGCATCACATGTTTAGGTACCTCGACGTACAAATGATAGAAAGGGTGCATAAATGGATGCCTTAGAGTAAACCTTCATGGACCTTGATGAAAATCAGTTGTGCAAGTGGGATATGAGGGATATGTATGGTATTCTTCGACAAACTGATATCACGTTTTAAGTTGGGTTGATGGTCATCAATTTGTGAGAAGTACAAATTTTATAAATGACCATTTTAACATTTATGAGTTGCCCGTAAAGTACACATTGTGTTTCACATACATAATATATATAATTCATTAATGTGATAGCAAACTTTGATTCATTCATAAAAAAAATTATATTTGACATTTTCTCAATGAAATATGGTTTAATTTTTAATTAATGAACATTTGAACATTTATGAGCTGCTCATAAAGTACACATGTTGTGTTTCACATACACACATTAACGTAATAGGAAACTTTGATTCATTCATAAAAAAATTATATTTAATATTTTCTCAACAAGATATAGTTTAATTTTTAAGTTATTTACTTAACAAAATGTTTTTTTAATTATAAATAAATAACTTACAAGTAAAAAATTCAAACACAAAATTATGAATCAAAATATAATTTTTTAAATAAGTTATAATAAAGAAGAATGAAATAATTATAATTAAAATACAAAAGGAAGAATGAAATAAAGTGAGGGAGTTTAAAGTATATACATTTTCTAGAATTGTAAAATTGTAAAATAGTAAATAAGGGAGTTTAATCTATATAATGTTTAAAAATTGTTAAATAATAAGTACTTTTCAACATTCATTATGATTTTAAACCATAATGATTTGAGTTATTTATCTTAATTATGATATTTAAAAGAATTTTTATTTATAAAATTAAATTAATAATAAAAATAGTGTTATGATTTTTAGAAAATTTCAAATCAATATTCAAATATAAATAGTTCTTCACAACTCTTCCTAGCTCTTAGTAATTCATTTTCCAAATCCAAACTCTAAGTTAGGTTTAATCGAAGAAGGAAAATGAGGCATATACAACTTCTATTTGTTTCACACCTTGATAAAGTAAACAACTTTTCATAAATTTTAGAGGTAATGTGGAATAAGCTAATTGGTAACCAAATGCGTCATTTTTGGAGCTTGGAGGATGCACAAAACCAACTATAGCAAAAGCTAAAGTTAAAAATGCATTGACCAACTTTGATTGTTTTGGACAACGTTTGGTCGACGTCAAAGCTTGAACCCTTATTGTTTGAAGCAAAATTATGCAAGCCAATTTTTACAACCAGACATGATTCCACCATTCAAATTATAGATATTACACGTTGGTGGCATTAGAAAAATATTTTGGAGGAAACCAATGCCATCTCATTTTTCTATTTCTAGGACTTTTGTTGGACATTGATTTCAACAACCCCATGGGGAAATCTTGTTAAAAGGGTATTAATTATACATAGTATCCATAATGTCATTTATCTTAAGTGGTTCTCTATCCGATAACTAATCATGTTTACAAAAACTAATTTTGTAATCAATATTCAACTCTATAACTTAAAAATAATGTGTGTTCAATAGAACTCTTGTAAATGTTGAAAGTAATGGATTTATAGTTGAAAAATATTTATAGGATGCAATAGAGTGCAAAGGTTTACACTTGTCCTCAAGGTGATTGGAAGTTGTTTGTGAGGTTCCCATTTCGAAAAGTGGCGGAGAACATTTCAAGAGCATAACAAATATGAGAAACTCACAGGGATGAGCTTCTTAATAGCCTAGAAATGAGTATAGATATCCTTGATTATGTACAAAATTAGTACTTTTTGGCCTTGAGGGTGTTTCCTAAATGTATATGTATGTGGCATGGACTAGGATGATATTTTTTTGTCTTGTTTCAACTTGGGAAAATAAATCTCCTAAACCTCATATGCAATGTCAGCTGTGAAACTTATTTACCGTATGTTCCATTCTATAATTTGTTGATTTCTTAGTCCTCTTCATACATGCTTTTGAAACTCTAGCCTCTTTCTTGTGGATCCTTTCATGCTCTAAAACAATTAGAAACCCCATGGTCAAATCAATTGATATGTTGTCTCAAACTAAAGATAAAAGTAGGCTTTTGAGTTCACTATCATTGATTTGCTTTTTGTTATTTGATGTGAGGAATGGAACCATCCAATATAACTGTGATGTCGAGCTCTTTTTTTCTTAACATGTTGTCGTGTAGCATTAAGCCTTGCATATGGAAATCAAGGATAATATCATCCATGGTAAGAGTCTTTTTATGCTTTTCCAAGCAGGATAATATTTCACATAATGGCAAAGAACTTTCACAAATCAAGTATCTATCGCTAAAATTATTTCAATTAATACATGTCAGGCTATTCCTAATAAAACATGTTTTCTTTCCTTTTACTTTCCTAAACATTTAATATTTATTAGTTTTATTCACTAACTTTCCTAGTTTGAGTTTATCAATGTGTTTTATAAGAATTTTTATCAAGATATTGTATGGAATTTTAGATTTTTAAGACTTGTAGGTGCAATGCAAGAGAAAGCTTGGTGTCAAATTCATTTTAATGAGGTGGAAGCTTTAGCTTTACTCCTTGCAGCAAAACAATATTGTCTTCCAACATATTTACATACCATGCCAAAATTGAAGGTTCTTATATTATATAATTACAATTATCAACGTAAAATACTTTCTGGTCTCCCAAGCTTTCCTCCACCTGCTCATATTAGGTTTGTGCTTATTTATAAGTTGTGTGTGCTCTTTTTTTGTATGTTGGGACGGTTAAAGATTGTGTACAGTTGTTAGAAAATCTACATTTAAGATTAGGTAACATACATTTGACTATGTTATTTAAATGTAATAAACTTACTTCAAATCAACGTTTTAAAGTCAAGGGAAATTGTGTTGATTAAATTCAATGTTAATAAAACAATCATAGACACTGTCAATTTTGTAATTAGACATCATTTATCCTTTCCCTCACAAACTTCAATTCTAATTAGTCTTATCCAAATGTCAATTATGTCAATTACTTAACAATTTTTTTATCCTATTCACTGGTCCTCTGCACCTCTTGGGACCATTGCTAGTAATATGTTATGTGCTTCCATGGCCTTCAACATATATTTATTAGAGAGGTGTGAGATCTTGATAAAATGAGGTAGATGCATGGTTTGGTTTTGTTCCATTCGAAGCACTATGGATTGGAATGACTAAGAATTAAAGGCAACGTATAGGTGGGTTGGGATGTTCATTATATTAAGGAAAATCGCTTCTTTGAAGATCCAATGTTCAAATGTGGATTTTCTTTTTTATAATGTGGCAATGTTCAAAAGTGAATTATCTTTTTTATAATGTGGCAATGTTCAAATGTGAATTATCTTTTTTATAATGTGGCACTTATTCTACATATTTGGAGGCATGATGGGGTAAAGGCTTGCATTTATCGTCTATTTATTAGATCCTAGACCTTGGATTTAGCTAGATGCACCTTGGTCATGCAGAAATCCAATCCTTATAACTCTCCGAAAGCGAAGTCAGAGAAATTCTTTCTAATTCAAGTTTGTTCCATCCCTCCCCACGTGCCTAGCTAAAATCGAGTAATTGAAATGAGACTTTCTTTCCTTACATGGCTTATAAGGACTTATTCATTCCGGCATTAGCACTGTAGGGCCAATACCTAAACCTGACGCTGCTCCAGAATCTTTCCGATTGCTCATTAATTGTTGTACATCACAAGTAACCTGAATTTCCTTACCGGTTGTACCTTGACCCTTAACTATCAATGAATTGTAAATGTTAGGCATATTACCTGGAGGAAAAGATACATCCAGTACTGGGCCAATGTTATATGTGATTTGAAAAGATTATTCAGTATGAATTAGTGGCTATGTGTTAACCCTTTTGAATCTAGTATTTTTTCATGAAGCATGATCTGTAACATGTTTTTGTGCCTGAAAACTTTTCAAAACTATAAGGTTCCAACTACATTTTAGCAAATGTCTTCTGCTTAAAATTTGTCATGTATATGTAACAACGTTGGAATTTCCAGGTCAAAACCTCTGTAATTGCATTATTTGGTTATCATTTTCCATAACAATTAATTTAACTTCTCAAACATGCTAATGGATTTAATGTTAGGGATTAGATAATTCACATTAATAATCCTCATTGATGGACTGGTCTGGGTGCTCATCCGAACATTAAATCTCCCGTTCAAAATTTACAGTCTTGAATAAGTAGGAAGAAAAGATAAAAATTAAAAATAAAAGCTTTGTCATGGACTTTCAGTAAGTTTTCATTATCATGATCAGAACAATTAAAAAATAATAATAGGGGGCGCCATTTTGTTGCATGCGACTACATCATACCATTCACACAACAGCTCCAAAAATTCAATAACAGTCAATTAATCATACCCTAAGATACAAAACGAAAATTTAAAAGGGAACATTTTTAGATAAATTGTCCCGTTATATGTTTGATTTTCATGAGATCAATAAAACTGTATATTGAATCCTTAACCAATATTTGAGCCAGGGCCTCTTAGGTTGTCTTTGTTTTGTTATTTTAATAAAAAAAAAATTGTTTATTTGAATAACATATTTTTAACATAACACATGGAAATGTAGACCTGGACGAAGAGATTCATGCTTAACAAACATAATGGTTTTCATCCCTCCAAAGTGAAACAGATCCACTGAAAATAAAAAACAACCAACATCAAATTCAACACAAAGTTGATTTGATCTCAATGGGAAAGCATATGTACACACGGCACTCTGCTTCAAATGCAACATAAAAGTTAACTACCTGCCTGAGACAATGAATATGAGGATGCTACAACTAATGCTAGCCCCTTTGTAACAGACATTGTATTGGTATATTGCTTCTGAAGTGAAGAAACTGTGCCCAACTAAGTTTTTACAGCTTATAATATAACCAGCATAGCAGTGAAATCAGAACGGTTTGCTTTCACTACATTTAAATATGTATTTAAGGAGTATCGTTGACATAAAGATCAAGAAATATACAATAATGACCAACGTTTGGACATACAACATCTAAGATCTGTCAAAACATGCGGCATTCACACTCTGCTTCTAATCATCTCGTTTTTCTCTGAATATCTATAGTAACACTCTGGAAGATCTGAGACAACACTTTCGCAGGGATACAAAAATACAAATAATGGGATACTAGGAGAAAGATGTTTGTTTACTATATAGCTAGAGTTTTGTTTTAAAAAATAATTACATCTTGTTCATTTTTTTCTATTCCTAAAACTGAAATTGAAGTACATTTTTCAGGATTCTAAAAAAGGATCAGTCTTACTTAAGTAAAATACAATTGCCTATTTTTTCAATATATAAGCTTCAAATAACAAGTAATGGCAAAAACCTCTACAAACATATAATCAGTTGATTAATAGATCAAACTTTGCAAACTATAAATCAAAGGATTTGATCCTTTAGAAATTTCAAAAATATCAAATATATATTTTTGTAAAAAAAGATGTCAATAATTATGTATATAGGCGTATTCCAATAAAAAGGATGAGCTTAAGTCCCAGATATGTTGCAAATATATAGTTGTTAATGATACATTATGCTCTCTCCCACAATTGAAAGACAAAATTTGAATTCCACAATAAGCAAAAATATAGTATCCATATCCAAACCTGTGTAGATTGCAAATTGAAAAAACCAGAAATAGTATCCACCGGGGCTGCTTACAACTGTCAGTTTCTTCTTGATCCTACTGTGTGCGAACTTCCTTTGTATTTCCTATCTGAAATGAATCCAAAATCTATCACATGTAGATAGCAGTCCTAAAGGATTCTATCGAAGGACTGGGACTGCACAAAATTGTTGCAAACATATCTTCAATGATCATTATGCTTATGGGCATTTAATATAAATACTATTGTTATGATATTTTCCTCTTAAGATGATGTCAATTTATATCCAACAAATTAGCAGCAACGAGTTTAGACTCCTAATCTACCATTAGCCTGTTGTCTGATGAAAGTCCAAAAACTTATCGATCAGTTGTTCATCCTCCAGAATTTTACGAAGTAATATAAACCACTCTCATATGGTCTCAACTGAGCTGCCTCAGTCTTTAGGTACTAATGTTCGTCCACAGCTCTTTCTTATTTTTGCATATTCTAGAACAAAAGCCTCGGGATCTAAGCACAACTCCTGGAGTTTTCGGTGGGTTTGTATTCTTCAACATTTCTACAGCTTCTCGAGGAATCCTTTCCATTGCACTGGATCAAACTTAAGTGTTTATGGGCCAACCCTTTTAAAAAACAACTATAAAATAAAATACTTATTAATCTCCTCTAACTGTGAGACGAGGATGGTGCAAATAGTCTAAGGAGACACCATTCACTTGAGTCCGGTTCCTTTCTCTGAATATGTATTGACGGAGATATTATTAAAAAGAGTACAGAGCCATTATTAAAAAGGATACAGAGCTATTATTAAAAAGGGTACAGAGGTGGTACAGAACCTCCATACCTCTTCCAAGATCAATATTAAATGAATACTGTGGTACCTGTGTTTCCTATTTCCCTGGTTAATGGCATTGAGTGAATCCCAAACACTTTGAAGGTCCTCCAAACTCAATTCCAAAGCTAAGAAAAGGAGTAATTCTAGCGAAGCACCTATCAACATACAACAACGGAATATTTTCCCACCGCACCAACCCCCTTATCCAATTGAGTGAAACTCATCCAAATATACAGATGTTTCCATACATGGAAGCTCGTCTAACTCATGGCACCCTGTGCTCTTCAGCTTCACACATCGAATTGACTGAGACTCCTCCAAAGATATCGATGTTTCACTATATGGAAATGGCACCCTATGCTCTTCAGCTTCACACATCCAATTGAGTGAAACTCCTCCAAATATACCGATGTTTCAATATATGGAATCTCTTCTAACTCATGGCACCCTGTGACGTAGAGCAATCAAAGCTTTTCCCACTACACCAACCACCGTATCTTTTTCATAGCTTGGTGCAACAAGATGGGTGAAGCTCCTCCAATGATATTGATGTTTCCATACTTGGAAACTCTTCTAAGCTAGAGCGAGCACCAACATCTAGCACCCGAATCTTTGCCCACTGCACCAAACCCCGTATGTTCTTCAGCTTCACACATCAAGATGCATGAAACTCCTCCAAAGATACCAATGGTTCCATACCTGGCAGTTCTTCTAACTCAAAGCCCCCATTAACATCTCAAGCTTTTCCCACTGCACCAACCTCCATATTCTCTTCAACTTCACACATCCAGATACCAGGGTTGCCAAGAATGTAACACACCTCAAAATTTGTAAAAAAAAAAATATTTACATGCATTGATTTTACCGTAATTTACTAGAAGATTACTCATGTTCTAACTTATACAAGTTATTAATATCTTTATCCTGTCTATTATGTCAAGTTCCATGGGTTGAGGCAAAAGGACAACTCCTTTTGAACATCCAGCCACACTCACATGTGATGTTTTTAGTTTTCCTGCTTTTAATTTAATGGTTTTTACTAAGGCCTTAATTTCCCTAAGGCTCGGAAGACCATCCATAGTCTTGATCCCAATCGTTATGTAATAAGATTATTAACCCTGGTTTTTAAAGGCCAAAGGCCTTGCCATGTGCTTTCCATAGCCTACAATCATTGCATGATGATGACCCTCCATCCTAAGTGAGATGGTGTGGGGTTTGTAAACCATATGGTTCCTACGATTCGTTGCAAAATAAAAACAAAGGTTATAGCTCATGTCCAATGCTTTGCTTGGCATATTATAATGAAATGTTATGACAAGTCTTACTCCATGGTTTTATGATATATTATACGGTTGTTCATTGGGTTTGACACATGGTTCGAATTAGTGTTGATACCTGAATTTAATGATTATACTCCATTATTGGTTAAGGCCGAGAGTTATTTTATGTCCTTGGTTGACTTGGAAATAAAGGCGTATCTTGACTGCGAGTTGATAGCGCAACCAAGCCTTCCACATAACCTTCATGACCTCATCGTGGTTGTCCATCTGTCAAGCTTTGCTACTAGGGTTTAGACAGAGTTTTAATGTGTTGAAAACTATTTGAACCCTTCATTCAGTTTGTTTGCTATGTGGAGGAAGAGAGAGCTGAGCTATGCTCTGTTCATGGTGAATTTATTTCCGGTGTAACTGCTACTTGTGTTTGATTGTGATGAAATGGTTCCCTGCCAAGGTACTCGCGTGCTTATTCATGGTCTCTAAGTTTGTCTGCAACTCGTTGCTTCTCCTTCACGAGCTCGGTCATTCCTTATGCCGCTGCCTCTTTACCAAGTAATCCCCTCAACTGGTTAGCCACACTTGTAAAATTGGTTTTTATAAGAAGATCGAACCCTAACTGATTCTGCATGTGGAAAGTTACAGGCAAATGAGGGATAAGGGTAACCCCCGGAGGAGCCGACCGCTGGCCTTCTCTGCAAGTTTCCCAAGGTAAGTTTAAAAAAGGTTTAAGATTTGTTTTAAGTTTTCCTACTTGGTTGTTTCAAATTATTCTCACTGAAACTCGAAAACTTTGCAAGTGGAGGGCGCTGGAGAGGGAGGTGGCAGGGTCATCTCCTCCCAGGCTTGCGTTTTTAAACGCCCAGGTATAATATGCTAAAAACCCTTTTATTTATTATTATTTTTACTATGGATTCGGTCCACATTCACTGACTGGTGCAGATATTTTATTTGCAAGTAACATTGGGTACGAGCATAGGGTTGAGAGTAGAAGCCACACCAGTTTAAGATAAGTTCCCTTTTTAAAAAGTGTTGTATTTGTAAAAACCATTAGGGTTAAACATACCTTGCATAGGCTTAGCAGTCATTCTGCCTCGGCAATGTTCTTAGATGTATTGTAAATGCTTTTAAACTTTTCGATATGATTTGGGTGTCATCTCGGATGGACTTACTCCTATATTCTTACAGTTTTTAACAGTGGTTTAAGAAATAAAGGTGGAAGCCATCCTGAATGATCTTTACAGCCACTTCTGTGTATATGATTTGATTGAAGAGAAACCACCCATCCCTAGGGTCTGTGCGATTAGTTGTGGAGTAATCTAAAAAAAGGGGGTTTTAAAATGTATCTTATCTACAAGAATTTGATTCGGATTTATTAGTGGACTGTTTACAGTCTTTTATTAAAGCTCGGCTACCATCATCGATGGGCATAGTGTCGGTCCTTGGAAAGAGAAGATTTACTTTTGTGATTTAGTTTTGATATGGAATCACAGTTACAACAACTAGTGTGTATGCCTACGATTTTGATTTGGATTTGATTTACTTGTATCTGCACCTTGTTTACTTCGTGGATCTATAGTCTAATTATGACTCTTTAAAGGAGATCCGTAAGGAATTATTTATGCTCTTTTAGAGTTTAAACATATGAATTTATTTGTATAAGATTTGTTCTATAATAATAGAAATAGCTATGTGACTGTAGATTTGTTTATAAAAAATTTGTTCTGTAAATTATTCAAATTCTATGATTATATATGAATACGATTCTAGATATGTAAAGAACTAGATTATATTTTCGATTGTATACTCGTATAATCTTGATGTTCTAAACATTGAAATATAAATTATTCCTCACTCTGTCCAAAACATGAGCTATTTCGATTTATACTAACAATATTAGAAGATATGGTTATTCTACATACAAACATATTAACATACATATTAAGAAATAAATAAATAAAAGCGTAAGAATACATAGATACATTAAAACTAATTATATCACATAAGAAGGAAATATATGTAAATCATTAAATATCTATCAAAACATATCAGAGTTAAAACATATAAACAATTCTAGACTAATCGATGCATACTAGGTGCTACATTAGCCATTCCAGATCTATAATGAAACAGTCTACTATAAATTTAAAAACATAGGATAAAAAAACTTGGCACCATTGTTAGGAAAACAAAAGTGGAAAAGTCGTTCCTCTCAACCAACCCCCAGAGCAGCCAAGTTACTTGCTCCAGAACCCCTGAGCCTATTCGTTGAACCACAAGAGTAAAATCCTTCAATGCGCCATCTCTTCCATTCTCATATTTAATCATCGTCCAATGCTAGCCTCCTGCTTGCGTATGGAAATACTATTATATAGTATTTTCCTAGGACTTGGTCATTTATGAGCCTCCTGCTCTTTAGCACTCAACTAGGACTTGTGACCTGATTTTTGGGGATGATACCTCCTGCATCTTGAGTTCTAACTCAGTAGCTTCAGCCATTTGTCTTTTCCTCTTGTGGGTCAACAAGCACTCTTCAACAACTATTTCCACTTTTGTCCCCCTTCAATATATTTTATTAATAAATAATAATTCATTACAAGTGTATTATTTTTTACTTTCTGTCAAAAATAATTAAAATAATAAATAAAATATTTTTCAGCAGATATTAATAAAAATTATTAATTTCAGGTGCATTACAAAGAGCCTCTTGAGGGAAGTCTGAGGTCATTTAAACTGTATCTTGTTGATAAAACTGGAACACGGCCATCTTGAATATTGAATGTTGATACCTAAAGTATATCCACCACCGGATACGAGTACCTTTCCCTTTGAGGATGCATAAATAAGGCTCAAAACCTTGTTCTTCCCACCCACCTATTGTCATTATTTACCATGAACTTACACATCCAAACCATTATACCTGCATCCTGGACAAGCCTTTGAAGGATGAAATATGTCTTATCCTCCTTGTTTTATTTTTTTCCAAGTATGAGAGGGTGTGTCAAATTCTAACTTGGTTGTCGAAGAAGGCCATCTCTTCCCCTTTACTCACTCCATCTGTGGAAGGGCTTCAGCCTCTCTTATTGATAACTCTCTTTTTCAATTTTTTCTAAATATTGACATTCATTAATAATATTCAAACGAGGGAAGTTAGACTGTATCTTGTTGAAAAGACTGGAACACAGCCATCTGTATCTCCATTGTTCAATAGATTGAAAACAAGTTAAGATGATACACCAAACACTATCAATGATATGTACAAGGTTGACCAACACATCGTGCAAGAAGAAAATAATCACAAAAAATAGAAATACCTATATACCCATATTTCGAACCTTGTTGCTATTAGTTTTTTGTAGATAGGCAGTAAAGAAAATTGGGAGTTTTTCCAGTTTTGAAAGATATCATCACTGAATTTCACAATCACCAAAACAAAATTTCATTTATGTAGATTAGTAGTACATCAATATAGGCCATGAAGATGCCTTGAAGCCACCATCCAAAATAGAATACATATTGTATTCTCTGTCATCCCATGTACAACAAAACTAATATTTATGGAGGACATATTCCTCTATCAAAGTTTGGGGTTTAACAAGATGAAAAACATAAAATACAAAGATTTAATGCAATGCGTTCATCCAAACCTTAAAGTCGTTCCTTATTCTCAACATTCCAACTGCTTCTGCAAGCTGCAATATTCATTTTCTTGTATTCAACATTACCATTATGACATTGGTTTCAATAAACCAAATGTAACACCCCGGTTTTAACCCCGCTTGCATTAAAAATACATGATACANGGGGGGGGGGGGGGGGGGGGGGGGGGGAATCCATGTGTCACCACTCTCTTCACTCATCCTCCCTCGTCTCATCCAACCACCACCCTTAATCGTTCGGTTGTTAGTGGGGCATCTATTCGCTGACTGCAAGACCACTACGCCAGGATTGCCATTCTCCCCACGCGCCTACACTCTCTACACAACACACCTTCTGAATTGCGGATGGTTTGTCCACTATCCGAGTGGTGGTTGTCCATCCACCTTCACATGAGCTGAGTTAAAAGGATCGACAATCCATGATGTGGGGGTTCGCCATTCCTCTCACACCACCTAGCTAATCGAAGAGACATTCTTCCCCTGTTCATGCAGAGCGTTCATTTTCCCCACCATTATTAGACTGTTGTGGTTTTTCTCACCGATCGCTAGTTTCAGCTTCCTCTACGCATTGCCGATCGTGTTTTTCCCTGTACAATGTGGAAATTACTGTAGATTGCTTTGTTTTCCTCTATGGTTCATTGGTTGTTATTCCACCGTGGAATCGTGGTCGTGATTGCATTTCCAACTATGTGTTTTAGCTGTGTCTTGCTCCCCTCACGCACAGATTGAGAAGCGGTTATCTTTCCGTTTTTTGGTCTATGTATTTTCCTTCAACAATTGCAGTGAAGATTGTGTGTTGTGGGCTCAAAGTTGCTCGTGGGCTGTTAATGGCCACGATTGTTGGACTGTGTTTTCCCCGGTAAAAGTTTGAATAGTTGTTTGGCTGCTTGCATGTAGCGTTTTTGTCCTTGGACTGCATTCGAGTGGTGAATGAGGGCCTGAGGTGCTTGATAAACCTGGTGGGTTGAAAACCACACAGACAGAGCCGCTGAGCTGGTCTTCTTCTCCACAACCCCTGAATAGCACTGGAAGGAAGATCGGGGTCTGAGGGACTGCGTTGCAGAGAAAGGACTGATTTCCTTGTGTTGGGTGTGTGTGGGTGTTCTAGAGGCCAGTCTGATTCTGGTGTTGGTGCATCAGCTTAGCATTAGCATTTCCCAACTCCTAGATGGCCTAATAAACCCAACTTTGTTGGCTTGGCTAATCCGTTGTTCGCCTGATAAACCCAACTGTGTTGGCTTGGCTTAACTGTGTACCCTGGTGGTGTTGTTATCCTTGGCTATGTGTAAGCCTGTTAGTTCCTTATTCATTGGGGAATCATGCCCGGCTCGGGGGTGGCAGCGTTGCTGAGAGATTAAAGAGCACGCGGGCCTATGGTTGGGTGGAACGTTGCAGCGACATAGATGGTTGCGAAACAAGATCTTTATAAGATAAGTATTATTGCCTAACTTGTATCTGCAATTATAATTACCATTAATGAATGATGTTATACATGTTAAATGCTGATCCGTATATGCATGAATGTTGATTGATATGTTTTGCTTTCGTTGTGTATATGAATGACTATGATTCGTAATACGTTTTATGTTTTAAGTATCATGCTTCAGCAGTATATTTATGTATGTTCATGTTCATGGGGCTAGATCCTCGGATGATTTGACGTATAGTAGCGTCCTCTTCCCCGGTCGGAGGGTCGACGACGTTATAGTGTGGTATCAGAGTTCTGGTTGCAGCGTGGGCCTGAATGGGCCATGACAGATCAGATAGCAGAGGCAGGTTGCCTTCTGCCCAGCAGCAGTCAGTAAAATTGTTGCAGGAAAACTTAGAAAATTTTATAAGTGCTAGAACTATCGGCCCATTGGAAGACTCAGTGACAATATCTTCCGATGTAGCGGGCACTTAGTGGGAAGGCCACCCGACGGACGGTAACCGAAAAAACTTTGAAATTTTTTTCTAAGTCCGATCATCGGCGATCAACAGAAGACAGTTGTTCTCATCGCCGATGGTTAGACGAGGAAACTACCGATGAACATCGGCAAGAATTAGTTGAATGGGTTGCCACCGTTACGACTGCCGTGGGGACTAAAACGTCGATGCAGCAGTGCTAATGGTTCCGACCGCCGACAGAAGAAAAAAGTTTCAAAATTTTGTTTAAGTGTTGAAATCATCGACGAAAATTAGTTGTTCGAGTGCCCGTCATTGCGGATGGCTAGACCACTATGCTTCCAACGCATAGAGCCTCCGACCGCCGATGGCGCAAAATTTTGAAAATTTTTCTAAGGCTCGAAATCGTCAGCCATCGAAAGAAGATAGTGTTTTGTTCGTCCGCCATTGCGGAATCCTAGAGCACTAGTCTTCCGACAGGGAGAAGCTCCGACTGCCGATGCCGGTCAAAATCATGCTTCAGTTCGTCGATCGAAAAGCATTAGCAGATTGAACCGCCGATCGGAAAAGGATCGAAGATGATGAGCTGTCGCTGCGGCTGCTGATCGAACTAACCCGCCGATGCTTTAGTCTTCCACTCGCCGATGCCAAGGTGTTAGTGGATTATGGCAGCAACAAGCAGTTACTTGATCGACGAAGGATAGGGGAGATGGAGCTGCCAAAGTCAGCGGAAGATAGAGAAAGTTTTCACTGACAGATAACAAACGGATCGACGAAAAATAAGCGATCGTTAAGCCGATGAAGGTTCGGAAAGGAAGAGAAAATTTTCAAAAAATTTTCTAAGGCATGGAATCATCGGCCATCAACGATGGTTAGTTGATCACATCGTCGATGATCAGATGATGCGGTCGCCGATGATCTACGACAGGGAAAGTTTGTTGAACGTTCGCCGTTGCAGAGATCGAAAAGACTAAGTACATCCAAGCGTCGATGTCGCAGCTTCTAGAGGCTCCGACCCGTGGCTGCGGAAGATGAAATTCGATTGTGGTCCGTCGTTGCGGAAGCTGAAGGGACGAACCATCCGATATGTAAGACACCCGACCGCCGACGCAACTTGGTTAGTCTATGCTATCGTCGATGATGTTCGGAATGATAGATGATTGCGGACCCGATACTGCAAATGAAAATAGACCAACATGTCGTCGATAAAGACGCGGAATAATTGACCCGATCAGAGGAAAACTTTGAAGAGTCAAAAAGCATCGGAAATTAGTTAATGATTGGATCGCAGATCGAAAACTCAGCTGCATTCGCCGCAGAAACGGTAGGAAGATCATTTTCCGCCATTGCGGCTGCTCAACGGATCAACGGACTATGCACCCAATGCACAGTTGATTTGCTCGCCAATACAGATCGAGAGTCTAGTTGTTTTGCCCGCCGAAAATGCCGGAATGAAATCGACAACAGACCACTTATGCACAGTCAACTTGCTCGTCGATGCAGATCGAAAGTGTAGTTGTTTTGACCACTAAAGAATCGGAAAAGTAGTTGGGATGAGGTCCGATTGGCCTAAAGAAATTTGGGTTCTTCGAAGAAAATTCTCAGTGATTTTTCATGCAGTTTTCGACTGTCTTCCAACAGGTTTTCAACGGATTTCAACAGATTGTCCGTGGTCACAGAGCTAAACATGAAATAGAGAAAATTTTGTGTTTTAACATAATTGTTGTTTAAAGAAGAAGAAAAAAATTTCAGAAACAAAGGTAAGTAGTTTTGATTTATATTAATGTTATGCATCTAACAGTTTGCAAAACTTTAGATAACTTTCAAGCGCAGTACTCCAGAAAGAACAGTGTGGTAAAGCAAGAGGTGGTCTAGTCATGAGAACCCATGATGGGTATGATGCTCGGGATTCTTACGAGCGAGCAGAAGATGCCATGGGAGAAAATGTTCGTAATGGAAATGATGACATAGAGTCTAATGGAAGGAGATTTCAGGGGACACCGTCCGAAGTTGCAGCCACCATGAGAAGCTTGGTTAAAGCCCAGGAAGAGCAGCATCAGTTGAATGTAGCCATATTGCAGAGTTTGACAGACTTGCAGAAAAAGATAGATTCTGGATGAGATACAACAAGGCCAGAAGGCAGTAAGAGCAGCACTAGGAGAAGGGGAAGGACTTCTAGTAGATCATCTGATTATGAAGTATCCGGTGGGGATACAAGTTCATCTTCTCATAAGAAAAGAAGAAGGCACCATAGGGATCGCTCTCGAGATGAATTTAAGAAAGCTAAACCTCCTACATTTGATGGTGAGATAAAGACTGGACAAGAGGCTGAAGCTTGGCTTCTTGGGATAAAGAAGTACTTTCAAGTGCAAGATTATTCAGGAAACATGAAGGCAAGAGTTGCCATATTTAATCTGAATGGACGAGCCTCCATTTGGTGGGAACACTTCAAGCAAATAAAGAGGATCAGTGAAAGGAAACTGAAGTGGAAACAGTTCAAGAAGTATTTCAGGCAGAAATACCTCTCTGACAGGTATTATGATGATAAGATTAAGGAATTCCATGAGCTGAGATTGGAACAGCAAACCATAGATGAATATGCAAATAAATTCTTGGAATTGTTGAGGTATGTCTGGTACATCAGAGATGAAAAAGTGAAGATCCAGTAGTTTCTAAGTGGATTGCCTCAAGCCTACAAAGATAGAATTGAGTTTTATGAGCCGAGAACTCTCGAAGAAGCAATAAGAAAGGCTAAATATTGCTATGAGCAAAGCATAGGTAAACCTGATTACCATAAGGCATGGAAGGACAAGAAGAACGAGAAGTTTGACCAAAGAAGGAAAGGTTTCAAACCTTCTAGATTCAGGAATCGGTAGAAGCAGCCATCCCAAGCTACAAGTAATCCAATTAGAGTGACAGGTGGAAAGCCTAAAGAGCCACATCCAAATAAAGGTCCACTCAAATGTTGGAAATGTGAAGGACCTCACTTGCGTAGATATTGTCCACTTGAGAATGAAAGTGCAAGATCAGCTTATAACATTCAGGGAGCAGAAATAGTGGGTTAGGTAGCCAGAGCAGTCCCTTGAATTTATGCAGCACTGGAGGACCGCCAGGCAGATCATCAGTCAAGTGTGGTTGAAGTTGCAGGTAAAGATTGTTGAACAATCTGTTTCTATTTTGATTGACCTTGGTTCTACTCACAGTTACATTACTGCTAGAGTAGTGGAGATTTGTGCTATTAAGAAGGTAAAGCATAGAAAATCTTGGTTAGTTCAACTAGCCACTGGGACTAAGAGAAAGGTAAGTGAATTGGTAGAGAAATGTCCATTGGTTATGAATGGATTGATCACTTATGTAGATCTGAATGTTCTACCACTTGGTTCCTATAATGTTCTCATTGGAATAGATTGGTTAGAAGCTCACAGAGTGAAGCTTG
Organism: Pseudotsuga menziesii; assembly: GCA_001517045.1. Taxonomy (NCBI): domain Eukaryota; kingdom Viridiplantae; phylum Streptophyta; class Pinopsida; order Pinales; family Pinaceae; genus Pseudotsuga; species Pseudotsuga menziesii. Next base: position 208,533 of record LPNX011017348.1, on the reverse strand, counting down.
ACTGTTATAACAAGAATTTTGAGAGCACGGATGAAGAAGAAAACCCAGTAGTTGTGAAAGGTATTCCGAAGGTAATTTCAGTAAGACAAGTTTCAGCAATGCAGTTGAAGAAGTTCTGTAGGAAAGGTTGTCAGTTGTATGCAGCTCATATTCTGGAACCAACAGGAGATGAAACTCTTAGGTTGGAGGACTATTAGGTGTTACAGGAATTCAAAGATGTTTTTCCTGATGAGATTCCAGGACTTCCTCCAAAGAGGGACATTGATTTCACCATTGAACTAGTTCCAAGAGTAGCACCAGTGTCCAAGACACCCTACAGAATGAGTACACCGGAGATGCTAGAATTGAAGATGCAACTGCAAGAGTTGTTGGAAAAGAAGTATATCCGACCGAATGTGTCTCCTTGGGAAGCACCGATTATGTTTGTAAACAAGAAAGCTGGTACACTCAGGTTATGTATTGATTACAGACAGTTGAACAAGGTCACTGTGAAGAATAAATATCATTTGCTTAGGATTGATTACCTCTTTGATCAAATGAGAGGAGCAAAGGTATTTTCCAGGATTGACTTGAGGTCTAGTTACCATCAGGTGAGAATCAAGGATGAAGACATTCATAAGACAACCTTCGGGACAATGTATGGACATTATGAGTTTGTAGTGGTACCATTTGGTCTCACAAATGCACCAGCTACATTTATGTGCCTTATGAACAATGTCTTCAATAAGTATTTGGACAAGTTTGTTCTTGTTGTCCTTGATGACATTCTTGTTTATTCTAAGAATGAGGAAGAGCATGAAGAGCATTTGAGATTGACATTACAAGTGCTCAAGGAACATCAGCTGTATGCAAAGCTGAGCAAGTGTGACTTCTACAGAGATAGAATTCAGTATTTGGGTCACATTATCTCAGAAGAAGGTATATTAGTAGACCCTGAAAAGATTGAAGCCATTATGAATTGGCATACTCCAAGAAATGTGACGGATGTAAGATCTTTTATGGGACTTGCAGGATACTACAAGAGATTCATTGAAGGATTTTCCAAGGTTGCACATGCCATCACTTCTTTGCAAAAGAAGGGAACAAAGTTCGAATGGACTTCTAAGTGTGAAGAAAGCTTCCAGCGGTTGAAGAATCTTCTCACTAGTGCACCAATATTAAAGGTTGTAGACCTAGAGAAAATTTTTGTGGTATATACCGATGCATGCGGACAAGGGCTTGGAGGAGACCTTATGCAGGACAACCACGTGGTATGTTATGAGTCAAAAAAGCTGAAGGAGCATGAGAAAAACTATGCCACTCGTGATTTAGAGCTTGCAGCCATAGTACATGCTCTCAAGATGTGGAGACATTACTTGATGGGTAGAAGATTTGAACTCAGAACAGATCACTATGGACTGAAGTATTTGTTTTATCAGACTACTCTAAATGCTAGGCAAGCGAGATGGCTGGAATTTTTATGTGAGTTTGATTTCGAAATCAAGCACATAAAAGGAAAAGAAAACAAGGTAGATGATGCACTCAGCCGGAAGGTAGAGGAAATGCATGTGGCATCTCTTAGTATTTGCCAATCAAATTTGAGGCAACAGATTGCAAATCATGTTGCCGGAGATGAATTGTATGAGCAGGTAAAAAACAAATTGCAGCAGCAAGGTCTTGAGAAGAGGTATGAAAGATATAAATTGGAAGAAGATGGACTTCTCACTTATAAAGGCAGAATTTATATTCCGAATGTAGCAGATTTGAGGAGAGTTGTTATGGATGAATTCAATCAAGCTCCGTATTCTGGTCACCCAGGATATCAGAAGACAATTGCTACAGCTAGAAAATAGTACGAATGAAAAAGAACATGGCTGAATACATTTCAAAGTGCATGAAATGTCAACAGGTAAAGGTTGAGCATCAACATCCAGCAGGTTTATTGCAGCCTTTGCCAGTTCCGGAATGGAAATGGGAAGTTATTTCCATGGATTTTATTACAGGACTGTCGATGACTTGGAGACAACATGATTCCATCATGGTTGTGGTAGACAAGTTGATAAAAGCAGCACATTTTATACCAGTGAAATCTACGCACAAGACTGATGACATTGCAAGGATTTTCATGAAGGAGATTTTCAAATTGCATGGATTGCCAAAGGCAATAATTTCTGACAGAGATGTCAAGTTCACTTCCAATTTTTTGAAGGGGTTGTTTGCAGATTTGGGTACCAAGTTGAACTTCAGCACTGCATACTATCCTCAAACAGATGGGCAGACAGAAAGAGTGAATCAGGTGCTTGAAGATATGCTTCGCATGTATGTGATGGACAAACCAACCAAGTGGGAAGATTACTTACACTTGGTAGAGTTTACTTACAACAATGGACAGCAGGAATCCTTGGGGATGAGTCCGTATGAAGCTTTGTATGGAAGAAGGTGTAGGACACTAGTGACTTGGGATAACCCAGTGAGCAGAGTTGTGCTTGGACCAAAATTGCTCAAGGAAATGGAGCACGAGGTTGTAAAGATCAGACAGAATCTGAAAGCAGCACAGGGCAAATAGAAAAGCTATGCAGATAAGCATAGGATGAACAGAGAGTTTAGTGTTGGGGATCATGTTTACCTCAGAGTGAAGGCAAAGAAAAGTTCCTTGAAGCTTGGAAGTTGTGCCAAGTTGTCACCTAGATATTGTGGGCCGTTTGAAGTGCTTGAAAGAATAGGGCCTGTTGCATATAGACTTGCATTGCCTACTAGTACTAGAGCTCATAATGTTTTTCATGTTTCTTTGCTTAAGAAATATGTACATGATCCTAACCATGTGATAAATTGGGATGTGATTCAGGTGGAACCCAAGGGAGAGTTCCAAATCGAGTCAATGCGCATCCTCGACAGGAAGGTCACAATGCTCCGGAACCGAGCCATAGGGCAGGTAAAGGTGCAATGGGAGCATTATGGACCTGAAGAGGCAACGTGGGAGCTGGAGGATGCCATGCAATTGGCACATCCATTTTTGTTCAATTTTGTGCAACACTGAGGCGGTACCAGTGTAGCATTTTGTTCAGATTTTGTAAAGCACCGAGGACAGTGCTATTGAAGGGGGAGGGGAATGTAACACCCCGGTTTTAACCCCGCTTGCATTAAAAACACATGATACACATATTGTAAATAATCTTGGTGCGGAGCTAAAGGCCAAGGCCCCACCATGATTTGGATATGTTATGTTTTGGATTGAAATGGTCACCGATGGTATATCGGGACAAGCGGCATACATATTAAGTTGTGGCACCTTGTAACTATGTATTTTAATTAATAACCCAGCCAGCTATGTTCACTACAACTAAATTGAGAAGGGGCATGATTTCCTAAGGGTAAGGAGGGGGAAAGTTAAATCCTGAGCCATGGGGGGGGAAAGCCATGTGTCACCACTCTCTTCACTCATCCTCCCTTGTCTCATCCAACCACCACCCTTAATCGTTCGGTTGTTAGTGGGACATCTATTCGCTGACAGCAAGACCACTACGCCAGGATTGCCATTCTCCCCACACACCTGCACTCTCTACACGACGCACCTTCTGAATTGCGAATGGTCTGTCCAGTATCCAAGTGGTGGTTGTCCATCCACCTTCACACAAGCTGTGTTAAAAGGATCGACAATCCATGATGTGGGGGTTCGCCATTCCTCTCAAACCACCTTGCTAATCGAAGAGACATTCTTCCCCTGTTCACGCAGAGCGTTGGTTTTCCCCACCATTGTTAAATTGTTGTGGTTTTTCTCACCGATCGTTGGTTGCAGCTTCCTCCACGCATTGTCGATCGTGTTTTTCCCTGTACAATGTGGAAATTACTATAGATTGTTGTGTTTTCCTCTGTGGTTTGTTGGTTGTTGTTCCACCGTGGAATCGTGGCCGTGATTGCATTTCCAGCTATGTGTTTTAGCTGTGTCTTGCTCCCCTAACGCACAAATTGAGAATCGGTTCTCTTTCCGTTTTTTGGTCTGTGTATTTTCCTTTAGCGATTGCAGTGAAGATTGTGTGCTGTGGGTTCAAAGTTGCTCATGGGTTGTTAATGGCCATGATTGCTTGACTGTGTTTTCCCCAGTAAAAGTTTGAATAGCTGTTTGGCTGCTTGCATGCAATGGTTTTATCCTCGGACTGTATTGGAGTGGTGACTGAGGGCCTGAGGTGCTTGATAAACCTGGTGGGTTGAGAACCACACAGACAGAGCCGCTGAGCTGGTCTTCTTCTCCACAACCCCTGAATAGCACTGGAAGGGAGATCAGGGTCTGAGGGACTGCGTTGCAGAGAAAGGACTGATTTCCTCGTGTTAGGTGTGTGTGGGTGTTCTAGAGGCCAGTCTGGTTCTGGTGTCGGTGCACCAACTTAGCATTATCCTTTCCCTACTCCTAGATGGCCTGATAAACCCAACTTTGTTGGCTTGGCTGATCTGTTGTTCACCTAATAAACCCAACCATGTTGGCTTGGCTAAACTGTGTACCCTGGTGGTGTTTTTATCCTTGGCTATGTGTAAGCCTGTTAGTTCCTTATTCCTTGGGGAATCATGCCCAGCTCGGGGGTGGCAGCGTTGCTGAGAGATTAAAAAGCACGCGGGCCTATGGTTGGGTGGAACGTCGCAACAACGTGGCTGGTTGCGGAACAAGCTCTTTATAAGATAAGTATTCTTGCCTAACTTGTATCTGCAATTATAATTACCATTAATGAATGATGTTATACATGTTAAATGCTGATCCGTATATGCATGAATGTTGATTGATATGTTTTGCTTCCGTTGTGTATATGAATGACTATGATTCGTAATATGTTTTATGTTTTAAGTATCATGCTTCAGCAGTATATTTATGTATGTTCATGTTCATGGGGCTAGATCCCCGGATGATTTGACGTATAGTAGCGTCCACTTCCCCGGTCGGAGGGTCGAGGACGTTACACCAAAACCATTGGAAATTCCTCTCTAGCCCAAACATTCACACCCTATACCATACAATATAATTAAGACTAGCCAAGACTACCATGATATTGATATAACCCTTCCCACTTGTAGACTAACAAGTTTTTATAAGAATTACAAAGCATTTTGACAACTGCGGATTATAATATACAATATACTCATGGTCAACCCAAACTACAAGTGTGACTCTTAGCATTTCTTGCTAACACCTTCCTGCAATAATCCTATAGCAACTTAACAACCCCCAAAATCGCTAAGCCACATTGCTTCATGGATAGATCTCTTCTCTTGCCTTTTTCAAACTATCTATTCTTAGAGCTTCATAAAATTCATTATGTAACACCTCGGTTTTGACCTCATTTGCATTCAAAATGTATATGGTGTAAATATTGTATTTAATCGTGGTGCGGAGCTAAAGACAAAAACCCCGCTATCGATTTAGCGTCTTATGTTTCGACAATTAAAAATCGTTGCCGATGGTATTTTGTGCTATCCAGGCACATTATAATTTTGGACATCATGTAACTATGCAATTTGATTAAAATACCCACAACCAGCTTTGTCAATGCAACATTAAAGAGATGGGAGCATGATTTTCTAAGGTTAATGGGGGGGGTATTCAAACCTTTGAGCCAATGGGGAAAAACCAAATGTCAAAGGGAGAACCCATCAAAATTGTCAACTACCCATTTCTTGTCTTTTTCCCCAATCATTTATTTCTGCCAAAAATTGGTTGAGGTAGTTATTACATGGGAATGGAAAGAGTATAGGCAAAATTCGAATTGGGAAGAGAACCCATTTTTGAAAAACGCATTTTGACTCCTTGGGCAAGTAAAAACCCAAAAACGTCTACCCATTCCAGCATGCATTCACGTTTTCATTTTACCTCACCCATTCTCTCATTCACGTGGGCTCTCTCAGGCATCTAGAGCTTCCTGTGTGTATTCATTCACGTTTTTTGTTGTTTACTTCATTTTTTCCCATGGATGGGACGTCGTTTTTGTAATGCCCCAGGATTGGATTATCTTCCTCACGTTTTTGGAGCTGTTGTGCATTCTCCATTCACGTTTTTGCAGTTTCCTGTGTTTTCCCCATGGATGGGAAGTTGTTTTGTTAACATTCAGTGGCTGGGATCTCTGTTGGGCATTTTGGTTGTTGTTTTCCTCATTACCCAGCTGAGAAAAACCGTTTTTGGGTCGCACAACGAATTGGAGAAGAGACCCATGATTTTTGGGTGTTGGATGAATCCGTTTTTGCCCACGTGAAGCCATAGAAGTTTCTGAAAATTGAATTGTTGTTAGAGGGTTGTTTTCCCCGTTCACAATTGTCATTTTTGGACGCAAAATGTTTTTTCCTCAAACCCAGAATTGCATCTTGTTTTTAGTGCATCATTTGCTTTGGTCTGAACTGGTTTGGAGTGGAATTGAGGAAGAATTAGCTTGATAAACCTAGTGTAGAAAGGAACCTCACAGACAGATCTAGAGGGGTTGGTTTTCTTCTTTGCACACCTTGAATAGCACTGGAATGGAGGGCATAGCCTGAGGGACTGTGTAGCAGAGAAGGGGATGCTCCTTTGTGTTGGGTGTGTAGATGTTTAGAAGTCAGTCCAGATCTGGTGCAAATGTCCATAGCTCTGTGGTTGAGCTCACTGGCTTAACAATTCAGCCTTCCACCTCCCTAGCATCCTGATAAACTCAACTGTGTTTGGCTTGGCTGAATTTTGACATGTCTTTGGCTATGCGTGAGCCCGCTAGTGTTCCCTTATTCCTTGTGGGAATCATGCCCGGATTGAGAGTGGCAGTGCTGCTGAGAGATTGATGAGCACGCTGGCCTATGGTTGGGTGGAACATTGCAGCGACATAGCTGGTTGCAGACAAGCTTCTTTCAAGATAAGTATCTCTTGTGTTAATCTCTGCATTTGTATTTGCTTGATAAAATATGATGAACATGTCTAATGTGTTGAATGCTTGAATGAAATGTAATTACTTCCGCTGTATATTGCATGTTTTACAAATTTGTGTATGTTTTTAATTTCAATGCATTTTATATTACGTTATGGGGCTTAGATTGCCCGGATTTGATAGTACCATGGTCGTGTTCCCTCTCGGATAGACGGGAGGGGACGTGACACATTATGTTTTTCCACTTCTTAAATATTTTTGAGAATCCCTTAACCATATGGTTCATCTAAATGATATCCCCAGTTATTTCCAATGACCATTATGACATTGGTCCTACTATTTATGCCTGCATAAAGTAAACTTAATTACACAAGTTCATATTACTGAAAAACACAACCACGACTCAACAGACTAACTGGGATGTATGTGGCTTAACATGTTCTGCTTAATTAAACATAATTGCTTGTTTGCGTCATTCATTTCTGTTGTAACAAAATCCCATAAACATGTTCTATTCTGATTTTCAAATTCTTATACATCCCCACAAGTATCTTACCATGGCCAATCCTCTCGTGACTAAGGGTTCAATCTAGCAGTTATCCCCTCGTTTTCCCTCTCAATCATGCCCATGAAGGGTGTACAGATAGAACCCTATCACCATCCTCCATAAATATTAGTTGTGTGTGTAGCATTGAAACATAAACTAAATAGCAACAATTGCCACTACAGTCCTTGGTTGACCCTTAAAATGAACCACTAGTTGGTTTTTTTTAATTTTCATTATATCCTCATTATATCATTGATCAAGGCTATTCGAATCTCAAAACCTAAAATGAAATGATACAAAATTTTAGATTTTTTGCATCAGTATGCAATCTAGAATTTACTTCAATATAATACATAAAGGAGTCATATACCACACATATTAAATTGTCCCACAAATATATATCTATTATTATGCATAAAAATAAGGCATTTAGCAGAAATTCCTTTGTTAGTCAAGAACTTTAACTTAGTGAATGTTTTTGTGTTACCACTACTAAACTAAACTTAAAATACAGTGAAAGAGATTGTACACAGATCCAATGGCCATATTGAATGCACTATTACACAACAACACAAGATTTGATGAGCTATTCTAGTGTCCATAATACATATTCATGGAAGCCAATGCACCATTACTCAAAAACACAAGAGTTGATTCTATATTCAAAGCAACCAACACAACATTACACATACACATGAAAGCAAGAACTAATAGATCACCCTGCCCCAACTAAGATGTAGAAAGCACCTCCCTTGTTTATTTGAAGGCTGGAGAAAATGAACACATGGCATAAAGTTGTAACGGAGAATTTGACCGGCTTACATTTCCATCCATATGCATGAGGCAAGGGAGGAATAATAACTCTACGACCAAAGTTCAGAATAATGCCATGGCTTGACTCATGGACTTTGAGCCTGAATGAAACACTATGTGCCTCACCAGGAGGCAAAATCTTGCAGTCAGACTGTCCTCTCACTTCGATCCAACATACTGCAACTGTAATCAAAAGTCAAACAAGGGTATGTTTTTGCATGAGGGTAAAAAAACATGTACATTGTAATGATGTAATTGTCACGTAATTGACGCAATTTGACTGCAGCTTGAGTAATCCTACAGTTTCCGCAAATACATTTCATTTAAGACGACAGATTCTCTCTGAATTTTTCAGCTATTCTTTAATAAGGAATATAACAAGGATAAAATGGTAACGCAGAAAAAAATGATAGGAAAACACCTAATCAAGTTAATGCAGTACAAACAATATGGTAATAGTTGAGAGGAAGGGCAATTAAATTTACAATGCCTACAGTATATTGTGAAAGGCTACGTATCTGGTCCTTCTCAATGCTAAAGGGTTAAAAATTCAACTAATTGAATTATCAAGAAAATATAATTATATCAAAATATATAAGGTCATTTCATTCTACTTCCTCAAACATAACACACTATACAACCTAATATCTACATCACTAAATTGTATCTGCATATGGATTATTTTCAAGAAAATTATGTTCAAACACTCAGATGGGCTGAAATGTAACATGTATGAGCTCTGTAAAGAAGCTAAGATTTTGTAATAGGGAGAAGTATACCAGCCAACCAAAACGCCCTTGGAATCTAGCAGAGGTAGTTGAAATCGCAATTTCAATGGCTCAATTCACGATTTCGATGATGTGGATAGTTCTAAAATCCTGCATTTAGCTTAGAAAGAAAGAGATATAATGATTGTTGAAATTGTAATAACGAACGAACAACAATTTACAGCCACGATTATGACATAAAATGGTGAATAAACGCCAAAATAACGGGCTGATTTAGTTGCTCTTTATCACACATGTTGTAACAATATGTCAAATTGATATAAAAGGACTATACGATTCAATTCAATACATATTCATATTCTAGATTGGGAAATTAATTATCCTACCTCAGTAACAGTTGGGCACTCTTTGTTTTTTTTTCGGGGCCTGCTGCTCTGGAGGTGGGCTGCATGTGTTTGTGGCTACCTTCTGGGCCATATCCGTGGGTGCCGCTTTGGAGTGATATTGGAGGCTCCAAGAATTCGCCATGGTCTTCATTGAATGCGTCCAGGCTTCAACGACTGATTTCGCCGCGGGTTTTGGGGTTTCGGCTTGATCGGTGGGCTTCATACAATCCGGGGTCGAGGGCATCGGCTTCAAGTTCGAGGGCGATGGCTTTTCACAATTGGTGGGCTTCGGTTTCAAGAATTGGGGTCGAGGGTTTATTTCTTTCGAGGCTGCTGGATCTTCTATTGCAGAATGATCGCCGGCCTTATGGCGGAGGCGGTGACTGTGGATATACTCTTGCGTGGCGACCCGTATTGTGTCCTTAGGGAACTCTGCGGCGGCGACGGCGTTTTCAGAGGTGGTGGCCTTTGCTGGCGGTAGTATATCTGGGTGGTGCTCATGTGATATATGATCAGTAGTGATCCATTTTTGGCTAAAGTTTTTGTAGTTACTACTTATGATTTGGGTTGTGTTACCCTTTTTTTTCTGTGATGTATTTAGCTGATATGCTTTTTCAGTTACAGTATTGTAATTTTTTTTGGTTATGACAATATGAGACAGCAAATATGTGACAATGTAGGGATCCTAGTGATCCTCCTACATGTGCAGATGTAATTTTGTTTTACTTTGAAATAAAATTACGAAATTTTTCTGAGGAAAAAAAAAAGTTGGGCACTCTTTAGGATTGTCTTGAAAGTATTTTCCAAGAAAAATCATAACCACATTAGGTATGCCATCTGGTAAGGGAGGATCACTGTTGGATTGCACAAGATGAAAGATGGAAGCCCATGTGTTATCTATTTATGGACAACAGTTCTTGCACATGGTTACCTTTTTAACGTGTTGAATACCTTGGCAGAAAATGTGAACTGAATGTTGTTGAGAAAGGTACATGAGTGTATAACTTAAGAAGCTCGAAAGAAGTAATCATTTTAAGAACAGTGCATCCCACATTCCAAATACCAGCTTTTAGTCCATATCCATCACCTTTGATTACTTCATGTGCCATCCAAAATATTGAACCTCTTATGGATTTACATCAATCAGTTGTTTTCGAGTCAATTGTGGCAACTAGCAAAGTCTACACACCCAATTTATGAACAAAATTCTTTATCAATAGTAATTTTGTTCAACTTCCTTTTGAACTTCATGTTATTTGATGGAAACTGTCAAATTAAATGGATGAAAAGAGGACGGTGATGGTTCAGTTTTCCTATATGCCTAATATAGAAAGCTTCACCATTAAAAACGTCCCCAGCGCAGGTTATCCAAAATACCAAAAAAATAAATGGTTTATGAAATGCACATAAAGTTGATTGTCTATGAATTTAAATATTTATCTTCTAAATGACCAGAAAATGAATTTAAACTCTTTATAAAATGGTTGGATTGACATATACCACTAAGATCCAAATCCACTACATCAGCCCTCATTTTACAGTAAGAGTAAAATGCAAGCATTGCGCTATCTGTACTTCCCACAAAGGAAATAAAAACAACAAAACCTAGTACAAAGAAAGCCACAATAACAAGAAAAATAACACTACTCCCACAATAACAAAGCTAAATTGGGTAGTACAGCTCGAACCCAATCGGGTAGGGCAGAGGAAAGAGAGACCTTGAACGAAATCAAGTCCTCATGAAGTGCTAGATGTTGGGGACCAAAACCACCACCAACAGAAAAGCAAGCGCCAGAACCAGAAATCACGTGATTTTTTGCAGTTGTATATCTATAATCTGCATATCAAATCCTTTCTATGTCCATTTGGTGGTTTTTGTGTTGTTTATCTTGGTTCTCCCTTCATCAAGGGAAGAGAAGCCATCAATACAGAATTTGATAGTGGGCATGCATAAAAGAAAATTAAGTGTTCAGGACAACTTATAGTGCCATGGCAGGATGGTGGCTTTGGCTAATCAAGATTACAAACACTCTAAACAGTCCGTGTGTTTTATTTATTACTTCTAAGTTCTTATAGATGCATTCATCCATGCAATAATCTGAAGAGAATCACATCATAGCCTAGAGATTCACTTTCATCCACATCAAGTAAAGAGAACCTTCACACTACTTGGATAGTGTCCACTACAATGTAAACCTACAACCAAGGTTGATTGCTTAGTTGCTGGACTAATTAGCAAATAAGTTTAAGAAGAGTTGTCAAATGCAATATGCAGCGGAAGTTTGAAGTACAAGATCTGCTAGGATGAATTGATAACATGCTAGTGACAAGGCATGTGACTTCAATATATCATCACTACTAATGATTCTGCAGCTACAAAGGATATATCAACATGGAAAGGTGTAGCTGTAACAATCCTATAATTTACCTCAGCCTACAGTGCTAAGAAAAAACTTTTATGAATTCCACAATCTTCAACTACTTGATTGATGGACTAATTACCAAATAAGTTTAAAAAGAGTTGTCAAATGCAATATGAAGTTAGAGTTTGAAGTACAAGCTCTGCCAGGTTGAACTAATCATATGTTAGTGACAAGGCACGCGACTTCAATATACCATCACTACTAACGATTATGCAGCTACAAAAGATATATCAACATGGAAAGGTGTAGTTATCATGATCCTATAATTTACCTAAGCCTTACAGTGCTATGAAAAGACTGTTATGAATTCCACAATCATAACTACTTCCCCTTATAACTAAACAACTTACCTAGTGGTAGCCCTATCCCTGCTTTAGCAACAACTTTAGGAATTGAAGTAGTGTCCCTAGTTATAAGCAGCTACTCTGGAACAGCAACCATGTTTGCTTATCTGTTGTGTTGGTTAGAAGTTTTTCTCCAGCATGGCGTAGCAGTGGTGGAAGATCCTTACAACAAGTCCACATCTGCAGATCCAATGTGCCTCAGTCCTTGTGCAGATATGAGGAAGGGACAATTTTGGAGATAGTAGTGCTGATTGTGGGTAGAGAGTGCAACAATGAGGGATGCATAGTCCAGCAGTATACAACCTTTAGCAGAACCAGTGGCCTACACAACAATCCAATGGCAGCTTAACTTTTCTATTGCGCGGCAATGAGAAGAACCAAATTCAGAGCTGAAACAAAACTTCGAGAAGCTTTACATTAATTCTTCATAAACTAAATACACAAAGAAAAATTGGAGAAATAACAAAGATACCTCCCAATCACGCAGGTCTACTGGGATTATGTAAATGTTGTATATCATGTCAGGTATCAAGGACAATGACTTCTGGGTGACCCTTGCTATATGCTTGAAAAAAAACATAGCATATTACATTGAAAGTCTTATCCGCATCATGTCATTCAATAGGTTAAACTCAGACAATATGTGTATCTCAAGGTGCATAAAGAATAGAAAAGTGCACTCAAATAAAAAGGATAATTAAAGCCATTTCAATGCATCCTAAGGGAAGGAATATCATTGATTTCAAATGCACATTACTTGCCATCTGGAAATACCCAAGCATTTGTTTGTCCATACATTGTTTCTGGCCTCAATGTTGTTGCAGCAAGGAACACTCTCCTCTCCTCCAGAGCCTTCATTTTTCTAGCAAAAGGTTGAATAACTTGCATTTTTATAAGTGTGTATTCTTGCGGCTGAACCCCTTCACACGAGGCCCATTCATGATATGCACAAGGTTGCCCATCCAACGGTGAATATATCGTATAGTGCATATCCTTCACAATCTTACCCAATTATTTCATAATACTCAACTGCCATCGGACAAATGAATTGTAAAACGGATTCATGTCCTTCGTGATAAATGATCGTCGTCAATCAACCCCAATGACCAACATATTAAGATCATCTACAGTTATGGGAGGAAAATACATCAACCAATGGTAAGGGTCCTGTATTGCAGCAATCTCATCGTCTCCCAGTCCCAAACTCTGCATGATTTTCCACTGGTACTTTGCAGCACCTTTCTTCGCAGCAACTTTGGACCTCTTGCTCTTAAACTTATCCGGTAATGTCTGCCACCCACTACTTTCTTTCTCATAGGGTGTTTGGGTCTCTTCTCCTTCAGCCTCTTCGTCGATATTCAAAAACACCGAGTGATTCCCAAACTGCTGAATCTCCTTATTGAGCTTATCAACGCAAGCCTTAATGGGCATTCCATTGTAGTGAAAGCCATACGGGAAGAGAACAATGTGACCCCTTAATCTGTGGTAGGCTGAAGCAAACTCCAATTTTGAAAGAGAAAACGCATGACCCAAATGAAGAGTTCCATTCATGTGAGGGTATGGAAAGTTTCGAAAGAATTTTTCACCTTCAGCCGGGGTCTCAGCGCCAGCTTCAGGTTTTGTTTCTTCTAAAATTCCCTCTCCTAGTCTTGCTTGCATCTATTGCATTGGAGAGCCACAATTTACTATGAGGAATTTAGAGTTGGAGAACATTGTTGAAGTGGCTTATATGGTGTTCTTATCCTAAAGGATTATTGCCCAAGTCTGCAAAGGTTTATGGAGAGGTGCTTGTGAATGCGAAGTTGTCTAAGTTGGAGTACGGGACTTATGTAAGTGTGGTCGAACCAACAAGGATAACCAATTCTATATATGACATGATATTAATGTTTGTGTTGTATTAGGGCTATTTAGGAGGCACATATATGACATGTTATTGATGTGTGTTCTGTTAAGGCTATTTAGGAAGAACATATAGGGTATGTATTAATGTTTGTGTTCTATTAGGGCCTATTTAGCAAGCACTATTTGCAGTGTCTTTTCTTCATAGGCTGAGTTTTTTCTTTTAAGTAAAAATCCCATTTGGTATTCTTTGTTAGAGCATTATAGTTCTAATAATTCTTGTTCATTGCACATTTCAAAATCACAACGTCTCTGCTAGTTTCATTTTTGGGTGAGAGTTTGTTGTTAAATTAAATCTTGTTTCAAGATAGCAGCATGCTTCATGGGTTTTTATTTATTGAAATAATCGTATTTCTCCATTGTTCCATTTCGATTATTGTCGTGTTAAATGTTTGAAGATCTAACACGTTTAATTGAGCTCTGAAAGCCTCAATCGATTAATCATTAATCATATTTCATCTGTGTTTCAGACTTTCAAAAACATGTCGAGGCCTTTCAAAAACATGTCGAGGCAAATATACTAACTGAACTTTAACCTGCTCTCTTGACATTTCATTCTTATAATAATCTATTATCAATTTGCATAACCCAAATCTCTAAACTGAGCCAAGTGCTTTACGAATGTACCTTCTCTCATGGTTGTCTACGCTTCCCTTCAATGGGTAATATCAAGCTTTGGAAGGCTAATCCAACCTAACAATATGAAGATTGAAGGCTTCACAAAGCTAGCAGCAGTCACCATGACTTCCTACTCTGCAACTCACTACTATTTTGTTTTGCGCATTCACCTTGCTTTTCATTCTATACATGTGCAATCTTCTAATATTTCAGATTCCACTTGGCATCAATCGCATACATTGATGGACTTTTTTAGCTCTGGCTAAACTAAAAAGGTCAGGGTCCTCTATGGATGTCCCACTCATTTGATGCTACAACACAGAGAAACAAAATAAATGAAAATCTGATGCTACATCACAGAGAAACAAAGTAAATATGTGGAAGACTTGAACTAAAATGAGTGGTTTTAAAAGAAAGCACCCAAATCATTGAAAAACTAATTATTGTATATTTTTTTATTTCTTTTGCCAATCCAATGTTAAATACTAAATAATTATGCTGGACATACCAAAGGATGGAATTTTTTTTCTCAGAAGGCTCATATTTGGGATCAAATTTAATAAATTATAGTTCAAAGCTCAAACCTTCACTCCACCAGTCCTTAATATTTGGAGGTTGTCATTGGCAATCCAAGGACATAGTAAACTGTGTTTATTGTAAATCTCATTTTCTTAGATTACCAAAGCTCAGATAGTCCTCTGTCAAAGTGTTACTGCCTGCATAGAATGTTATAGGCGTCTAATCAAAAGTCATCGGGTGATGTGCAGACATTCTCCAACAACAAGAAAAAAAAATCCTGACTATAGGCAACAATGCTAATTCAATCAAAATATAGAAATGATTTGCTTGTTTATTGCCAAATCTACCCTTGAGATTTATCCATCAAATGACATGTTGATACCTTCCAAACAATAATGATGAACAAGCAACAACAATAAATAGTAAATATGGCAATTAAATATTTTATATCAAAAAGTGTAGGTCACTTGTTATCCTTTGTTGTGCATGGGTTGCATATTTAAATCCTTCTTAGTAAATTATTTGTTCATACTCTAATCATAACAATGTGATTCAATGCTAATGGATGAAACCTCTGAATCTAACATTCAAGAGCTGAAAAAAAAACTAAAATCATTGCATGCAAATATGGACAGTTGTTCTTAAACTAAATCCGTAGATTGAACAATGGCTACCCAAATATTCACACAACACAACACAATAATTTCTAAAGAGAAAATCAGTAAACCAATTGCATAATAAAGATGTACTGTACAATGCTACATATGCCCTCAAGTAGAACAATCCCTGAGTTGAAAGCCATAGTGTGACAAGAGCATTATATGAATACCATTTTGTTAGTCCGATCAATGCATGCAACAATAATCTCAAAACCCTTGCAATCCCCAACAATTACTTGCCTTCAAAAAAAAACTTTCAGTGAAAGAAATTACTAAGTAGAATTTTAGAGTTGTTTTTTATGGTAAGGAGTGTCAAAATTAACAAAAAATGAGAAGAAATAATTGTTGAAGCAATTAAGAAGAATGTGTTGTATATGTTGAATGTAGATTCAAGGAGTCAAGTTGGTGTTGTTATGGTCATGGAAAATCAAACATACATGTTGTGGCATGTAAGGTATTGACCCCCCAAAAAAATTCAGGCCTTAAAATTTTGGATAAAAATATGATGGTGTTTGGGTTTTGTGAAATTAGATGGCGTAGTTTGGGAAGGCTGTGGTGCAAGAAAGCAACACACTAAGAAAGTTCGAATCAAGGAATACATGGAAAGTAAATTAGGTGTTGGAGTTGATTCGTAATGACTTTTGCAGACCAATGCAAACGACCTTAAATGGTGTTGGGAATTTCATGATCTTTATAGTTGTTTTTTCCTAGAAAATTTGGATATTTTATTGAAAAATAAATTTGATGCACTAGCTTTGTTTAATGTTTTGGAGTTGTAAGTATATTAAGGTTCTTAAAACTAAAAATGGTGGCGATTATACTTTTGATTATTTCAAAAGTTTTAGAATTTACAAGGCATGAAAAGGCAATAGAATGGGATCATGACAGAGATGAATAATTTCACATAAGTTGAAATGGTTAGGTGCATGTGGAAGAGTGGGAATTTGCCTAATAGGCTTTGGGTAGATGTTGTGTACTTGTTGAATAGATCACCAATCAGAGTGGTTGAAGAAAAGATCACAAAAAATATATGATTAGGAAGGACATGTAATATTCAACATCTGAAGTTTTTGGATGTAATGCCTTGTGCATGTTCCATAGCTTAATGACCAACGTAGTAAATACCTTCTTGTTTTCTATAGTGAATTGTCAAATGCTTACAAGTTGTAGATCTTGTTGATAAGAAGATGATCATTAGCGAGTATGTAGTTTTTGATGAACTTGCATGTCCAACACCATAGAAAGAGGACAAATGGTATTGAGCTTCTATTACATTCTTTGAAAGTTGTTTCAAAAATTCCGATGCTCACCTATAAAAATAGAGAAGGAAAGTGATGGAAAGGAAGCAAGAGGATAAAGAAGTTGAGGCTCTAAATCTTATAGGCCCTGAAAGAACTGCATGAAAGATGCGGAAGAAGCAAGTAAATTATGCGATTGTTGTTATTATGAGTGAATCGGTGAATTCTTCTTTTGAACCTAGTTTGGTTCAAGAAGCAAAAAGTAGTAAAGATGCAATAATACAATGAATATGGAGTTTGAAGCATTGGAAGTTGGTCAAGTTGCTTGAAGGAAAGAACCCCATTCATCCTTTGCAAAATATAACTGAGTCATCGAGTTATAATAAAAAATTTGTGACATGTGTTGAATAAAAAATGAGTCAACACATTAGGACTTTAAACTATATATTTGATGCTTTTGTCGAAAACATGGTAAAACCAATTGACCATATATGTACTTCATTGCCTCTCAATAATCCTAGAAAACATGATGAAACCATAATGATGTAATTAAAGATCCAAAAAAATCTCCCAAAGTAAGGGGATAATTATGTCTAAACTTGCACCCTTGTTCAACAAATTGCTGAGATTTATAAAGATAAATTGTTGGTCAATAAGCAACATATTTGCCATAATTACATTCAGTGAGAAACTGGAGATACCATAAGTTTATATAAGCAATTTACAAACTTTGCCATAACCAATGTTAATATAGATGAGATAGTTTAATTAATGGCCAACAAATGATCACAAACACAGATTAGTGGGACTAAAAGATACATCTAGTATGATGTGGGAGTACAAGAGCAATACCTTGAAGTATCATGTTTCTATAGCATTTGTCTTATAGAAATAGAAATAGATGTTAGTGTGGTGCCATTGCTACCTCGTGGCTCTTGTTTAAATATGTTTCGAAATATATGATAAAAGCAGTTTAAAGAAGTGAGTGTTTTTATTTTATTTTATATTTAAAAATATATATATATGATAAAAGTTCTTGGAGAGCAAAGGAAATTACAAAATTCGGATTCGTGAATAATAATCAAAAGAAATTTCAAATATTTTAAAGAACGGAACAGGGAACATGGTAATGAGGTTGCCGAGAACGAGTCTGAGAATGATTGATGTGACATTGTCGAAGAGTGACAGACAGAGAGGAGTCTAACGCTCTGGGAGAAATCCTCAAAGCATTATGGACTTTGAATCGTTGTTATGTACGAAATCATGGCAAGCTTCCAAAACATGAGATTCCACTTCTTGGGCTTTATTGAATTTGATGGAATTACTTTTATAGCGATGGTCGACATCAAGAATTTTGTGTAGTTATTTGTCATGGAGTGTGTCAATATCACTTTATTGTTATGATAAAAGGTTTGCATTTTCTATAATTTTATTTATTTCACTTTGTAAAATTTTCATCTCTCTAATAACGATAACGATATTTGTTTTTAATGGCTTATTTTTAATAATAAAATATATTTATCCAAATATTAGTGTTACATGTCTTAACACAACTATACAACACTTAGTTATATATAATTAAAAATTGGATGTGAATCTTATTTAGAAAGTATTCGTTTTACAAATCCAAAAAACAGCTCGAAAGAGCAATGCCACTTCGTGGTTCTTGTTTATAAGACGAACAATATCACAATAAAAAACATAGAAATGGTGTGTACTCTTAATTTTGTTAAGGAAATTAAATTGTAAGTAAAAGATTTTTAATTATAAGTGAAAGATTTTGAATGTAATTCGTGGTTCTGGTTTATAAGACGAACAATATCACAATAAAAAACATAGAAATGGTGTGTTTTTAATTTTGTTAAGGAAATTAAATCGTAAGTAAAAGATTTTTAATTATAAGTGAAAGATTTTGAATGTAAATGATAACTTTCTTATAATTACTTATAGATTTTGAATGTAATTGGTAACTTTTTATAATTATTATTTTCATGTGAAACAATCGAGTCAAATTAAATTGATACACTAAATTGTGTTTTGTGTTTGCATGAGATGATGAATATTAGGAAATATTATTAAAAACTTTTCCCTTTCCTAAATACAAATATGCAATAAAGAAGATTGGTTTTGTATTTTTTTAATAGAGATATAATAATAATAATAAATGGTTAGGCTGTCTTTTTAGACCGAACCACCCTGAAAACCAAACTAACAACTACTCGTGCCTCAATAAACTACCCGTTGTGCTACCCTGAGTTATGCATTGAATTTGCTTTATTATACGCGATTAGACTGGAACAACACAATCACAGGGAGAGATAGATGTGGACAGATGCCAAGTTAGGGTGATCAAGTCGTGGACGGGAACCAGTTACGGGACGATTTATATACGCTGTGACTCCAGGAATAAAGATAAGGACTTTGCGCAGGTGGTCTAATCTCCCCTCCTCATCATAATATATCTTCCTGTCCCGGTCATACTTTAAGTCGGGCTTTTTCTCTTTCCCTGGCCGATATCTTTCCTTGCCCGATGCGGACAAGCACCGTAGGACCTTATATATATTGGTTTCGGTTACAATCTTTCCAATCGGCTGCCTTTTTAAACTGATGTAATTTTTTAAAAAATGGAAAAAGTTTTTGAATATTTTGTTGTTTTATTTTTATAGAAAATTTCTTGGTACCATTTTTTAGTATACAAAGTTTGGTTTAAATTTATAAGTTGTTTCTCAAAATTATAAGCTGTAAAAATATATGGTGAAAAGTTCATAAATGGTATTTAGATAAAATGGTTTAATCAGCATTTATTTAGAAGTGTCAAAAACCACTTTAATATGGAGTTGCGGGCTCTTCTCCTCTTTGCTTGTTTGGCTCATCTATCGAAGCACCTATCAATAGGTACCTGGTTAATCGTCAATGTTTTACATGACTCGTTAAATGAATTAAATTGACACGTGAAAATATATAGGTGTTTACTCCACCACCTGTCGCATGGTACAAACTCTATTGATGCTCACACAATTCAAGACCTTGGACATTGACTTAGAGTCATAGCACTTCTATTTGGCATAAGCATTGAGGTTTGATGTCTCTGGATTGTTTCCTTTGCTAGAGTGGTATAGTTGGGGATTGGGGTTTATTCCACTTATTTTGTCTTAGTTCACTAAGTTTCTCCTGTAAAAAAATTATTCTCAAGTTTGATCTGATGACTTACAGTGGTTTAGTAATGTAACATTGTACACGGCTTTTACCTTAGCATGCTTGATGGAATTCAACCTTCTATGCTTTCTCAGGAGACCAATTATCTTCCACGTAAACTCTTGTAAGATTGGGAGCGCATAGAAAATAACCATGTTTTATTGTGCTAATAAATTGCAAGTTTGACGGTTTAACCACTGATTAGATTTACAACTATGGCGTTTATTCTCCTTCAAGTGTGTAGCATGGACATTGTTTGCTTTTGATCATTGAACCAAACCTTAATTCAGTAAGTTTATTGATGTTTGCCTTACATGGTCTCTTACTATCCATAGTAATTTTCCAATGTCGGTTTGTATATCCACATATCTGGACAGCTATTTCATTTTCAGTAATAATATATTGACTCCCTAAGATGTTTTACAGAGGTATGCCTCAACAACAATCCTTAATTAGTATATTATATACTTTCAGACTAAGGTAGAAACCTTAAAAATAATAATCTCTCTCCCTATTACCATTTTGTCTGAATTAATCCTCATTTGAACTAGATTACTTTAATTTTAAGTTTTATTAATTTACAGCATTATTCCTACTACACATACGTAGACAACCCTCCTTTGCTAAGCATATCATCATTAAGAAGGCTACTTAATTATATGAGGGATTTTATTTATACTTCTCAACCTTAATATGTGGTTACTTTTACAATCCATATATTATGCAACACTAATTGTTTATGAATTTCATGTATGAAATATCCTTTATGGAAATTGCTATGTATTCATGAAAACATATATGTTTAGTTCATGATTACTAGTTTCTTATTTGAATAATTATTAATGCGACTACTAGCGATGTGTATGACATCCTGTCATGTTCATGGATATTGTGTTCTTGCTTATTGTACCGAGAGAAGCAAGGTGCTCTTCAGCCCAGTATGGGGGAGATCCTGTCATGTTAGTCATGTTATGCTATAGCCGACATAAATAAAAAATATTATAAAGTAAAAAATGAAAAATATAAATTACATATTACTTAAATAAAAATATGAAAAAGGAATTAAACTAGCATGGATCCATTTTAAATCCAGATCCATCAAGCAAGGAGAGGGATCCAAAGGTAAAAAAATTACACCTCAAGAAATTGGATCCTTCTCGGTGCTTGATAGATATGGGTTTAAAATGGATCTATGCTAGTTTACTTAGAGTATTTTCATTGCACTTCATGTCAATTCAGTTTTCATGTGTAATCCTCTACACAATTGGAATTTTAAAAAAAGTATGCCTCTTAAAAATGGTTTGTTTTTCTTTTCTATGGCCAAGAAAAACATTTTTCCCAATTTTTTTTTTTACCAAAACTTTTCTCCCTATAATCACCTAAGATTTGAAACTCTCTTAGAAAAGTTTTTCCAATACAAAATGCATGGATTTTTAAAAGCAGATGCTAAGAGCATTAATACTACCGCTTTTATATTTTCGAAATGGAAGTGCACTCGCACATGGAATGCAATGAATGCTAACTAAAAATACATAAGGCTTTGTCCAAGCTCCAAGGTAAATAGATCGTGTTAACTGTATGGAGAATCTAGTCATGTAGAATATTGACACTGGTGTGTTTGAATGGAGAGTACCACTATTTTTCTTTGGTTTTTCTACTCTTACATTTTTACTAGTCATTGTTTCCTTGTTTCTTCCATTTTAAGTAATATACATACATATATCTATTTTAAAGATGGAACGTCGCTATGGAAACCCTCAAGTATTTCCCTATTTTTTAGGATGGTACTCAAGGTAAACCCGTCGGCCCTTGCATAGCCACCCCGAGATTTGACCCGGAGACCTTCTGCTTACGAATACATCTCTCAACCACTCTAGCTAACCCACCAGGCTATAATTATTATAATAATTATTAAATTTATATATATGTCCATTTGGTGTAGCTCGGGTGGTTGGGAGATTTGGTTATTGCGCTCCCCACCCAGCTTTGAATCTCGCCGGGGACATTTGCTCCTTGGGAGCCCTTGTATGTAATGAAATAATAGGCTTCTGAGCCGTTTATCGTGATTAATGATGCCCAAGTTCTTGTATACTTACCTAGCAAGCATAAGATATTTTCCCGAGTGGATGTAGCCATGGTGTAAAATTAAGCTTCCATGGTAAACCACTTTAAAAAAACTTGGATATATATATAATAACAAATATTCATTATTCATAAAGTATATCTATTAATTTTAACAATTTAACTAAAAAAATACTAATTATTATTTATTTTAATAATTCAACTAAAAAATAATTATTTTTTTTATTATTATTATCTAATTTTAACCATTTAACTAAAAACCTAATTATTATTATGTCCCCGCGAGAGGGGATATATATGAATCGCTCAAGGCGATTATTTGAAGTAATTTGTTGCAACTTTAACAAAACCATATAAATTTTCCTATAGTTTGTATTAAATTTTTTGGGGGAATTGTTTAACTATTGATTTATCTTGCTTTTTATTGGCTTATATAGGTGACGTAGGCGTGGGACTTTGTGCCCCAAGACCCGGCGGCGGGCTAACGTCAGCAGCATTAATTCACCTGTCTGTCTCATCGGTAGCTGTCACCTGCATTTTAATTCAATGAGGCGAACGAAGTAACGTATACAGAGTTGCAATGGAATCCATTGGATACACAGGTGACAGACTCCAATATCTGCACTTATCTGTTTACGATTTTCTGCAGCATCATTTTATATAAAATAAAATAGGCTCAAAGTTCAATAATTAGTTTATATAAAATAAAACAGGCTCAAAGTTCAATAATATTATCGCTCATGTTGCGATGGGATATGCCAAATGGTCGCGCTCAACTTTTAAATTAAATTAAATTAAAATTTATGATTTTCTGAAACATTTTCTGTATAAGTCGACACACCTTTCAATTAGACATTTGATTTTTCTTTCAAATCTTGACCATTTAATTTTTTATTTATCATTCATCACCATAAGTCCTTCCATAAGGTGTGACACGAGATTAAAAACGGAATATATCTACCCAGCTAATTTAGTTTTAGCGTCGTTAGGTCAGATTACGACTGTGATATGTAGAATGATGTGATCGAAATTCTGACCCCTCTGAATTCTGATCATAACATTCATTATAATATAAACCATACAAATTCTCTGCAAGCACATGGCCAGAAGGACGAAGGGGACATCCGTGCCTGTCTATATTCTTTTCCTCTCCAACTCTGCACATGCCGTTTATCTGCCAGATTCTCAATTCAATTCAATTGAACATGAGAAATAATTGAGGCCCATTCCTCATTCCCCTGGTTCGCCATGATTGCAGCTGGAGCTCTTAAGTGAAATGCCGCGTTCTGCATTTGTATTGATCGTTCTCCTCTGGGCCCTGCTTATGATTCTCACTCCCACGCTCATCCGTTGGTCATCTGCGCCTCAGACAAGTTCGCCCGTTTCCTCAGGCATGTTCTTTTTTGTTAAAAAGTTATCATTCATTTCTTTTTATTATCAGAAATTTGGGTTTGTGTTCTCATAATTCATTTCATCCTCATCCTGTATTGTATTCTTTTATTTGCATGTACTGCCTCCTCTTAATGATAATTGTTTCATGTTGCAGTAACTATGGCGTTGAGAGGCGAAAGAAAAATAGAAATTAAGACGAAAAGGATGCCGGTTCCTGCCGTTTATTGGGCGGCTGCGCCCTCTCCTGTCCATGCTCGTCATGTTCATAATCATATAAAAGGAGGTTGATTGATTATGAGAGAACGATATTGTTCTCTGTTTTTACCAGTGAATATGTGTAATTTGATTATATTCACATATATTCATATTTTTAGTTTGGCTATATTTTGATTCTTCTCAATAATAGACTATATTTA